>JAFIRS010004364.1:0-90022 GCA_018342105.1 Gonioctena quinquepunctata
ATAAGCAATTCTTTCTCAAGAAAAGAAAATTACTCTCATAAACATATAGTTATGAAATAAAGAAATTGCTTACCAGAGAGCCGTCCTATTAGTCACTCCAAACAATCAAATACGCCCTTCGCTTCAATCAGAATCCTTGGAACAATCCACTGGTAGTATGAGGGGAGTAAGCTCTAGTCCATTCGAGATTACCAATTACTTGGTACCTAAAAAATGCAAAAGCGTAGAACTGATTTCCAATGAAAAAAATCAGTTCCCAATATTCGGAACAGATGTTACGTTAGCCACAATATGTAGTATGAATGATTTGTCAAAATGGCCGAAATATCTATATTTAACCTTCAAAAATTACCATGCGGTATATCCAAGAATTCTAATATTACAAGCCTAAGGAAAAAGAAGAAAATGCTAATCAGCTACAACATTAATTGAAAGATAAAGAGAATAATATTACTCAATTAAACTCCAGCAGTGAAACTCATTTAACATATAGATCGTACAAATCAAAGCCAACTCACTCAGTACACCTGCCTATCTCGACGTTCCATCCAAGAAAGAGAGCGATCATCCTTTCAGTTCGAACAAATCACCAATTCTACCTGGTTTTTTTTTCACAAACTGTTCTTGGTTTTTCTCTATTGAAAAACACTTGGAAAAAACACAGCTTGACGACATGAATAGAACTGTCACGATAACAAAACTCGTCCAACTTGACAGAATACGAACTCATGATCACGAGTTCAAAGACGATGATGATGGCGCTGTCCCATAGTTCACGATCGGCCATGACTAATGACCCGTTCCACCGTAAGATAACCGGAATAGTTATGAGAAATTGATTATGTGTAAGGAAGTAACGAAAAATTCGTTACATACACTAGAAGAATTTCGAAAGTTTCTCAATGATCGAGCTGACGTATTGCACACAAAAAACATAATGATACCAGCAGTACCAAGCAAATATCTATCGGAGGGAATTCTTCAGCATCTACATCCGAATCTAAAATCAATAATAAAACTCTCGATCGACAATAATTCAAATGAAGATAATTCAGCTTAGCGTTCCAGTGCCCTTATATCGAACTGCAATTTGACGCATACCTGTGGCATTCTTCTTTCAACAGCTCTGGTTGATATCTATGACTCAAACAATACCTGCTGAGTCTTCTGTACTCTGGCAGTCAATCAAATTTTATTTCAGAAGGGTTGTGTAAGAAGCTCCGATTACCTAGTACCCTTGCGAATTTGGCCATAGCTGGGATCAACCAAACTCTATATACCGTTGAATATCGTTGCAAGGTAACCATGAATTCCAGGTATAACCCTCATAATCAGTCCCTATCATGCCTGGTTCTACCAAACATATATGATAGAATTCCATTGACACTACATTCCTCCAGATACCCAATGGTATCATGTTAGCAGACCCTGAATTCTTCAATCCCACTGAAATCGACCCTCTCATAGGTGCAGAAATTTTTTATACTTTGCTTCGTGATGGTAATATCCAATTTGGCCCTAATCTTCCCACATTCCAAAACTCAGTCTTGGGCTGGATCATATCAGGACCATTTTCCCTCTCTAGGTCAAAACCCAAAATGAATTGCCTCTTTAGCACAACTTTCCAAATTTCGGGAAATCGAACAACCTCACCAGGATCCTAGACCTTTAACTGATGATGAATCATCAAATATCAACAAATTTATACTTAAAATATATTAATAGGTAAGGCTTTGTTTTTGAATGAATATGTAAAATATGTAAAATTGTATCATACAGAGAATATGTGCGATATAGTTTATGTTATTTTATAGTTTATGTTATTTTTTTTGTTATTTTCTGTTATTTTTGTTAAAAATTTTTGTTAAATTTATTTTTGATTTTTATGCATTATGTGTAGATAAAGTATATGAATTACGTTTATATTAGGCTTGCCTATTTGGAAATAAAGTTCTTCTTCTTCATATTGTGAGAAATATTTTGTTGATACCACCAAGCATAATAAAACGGGCAGGTTTGTGGTCAGCATCCCCTCTAGGGTTGAGCCCTCCTCCTCTCTTGGTAATTCGAGACTCTCAGCACTCAAACGATTCCACTCTCTGGAAATAAAACTCCAGGCCAAATGACCAAGAGTAGGCCCAAGAGTAGGTCAAATGAATCTTCCAATTGTTGTTATTATTCACCTCACCATAGCGTATTCAACGAACATAGCTCTACTACTAAGCTGAGAGTCATTTTTTACGGATCGGCCCTTTCTGACAATGATATTTTTCTTAACAGCCTTCAAATCGTGGGGCCAAAAATCCAAGAGGATCTCATATCTATTCTCCTTCGTTTTTATCAACAACATATTGTGGTTAGTGCCGATATCGAAAAAATGTATCGCATGATACTCGTTAATCCCGAACATTTCACCGCATTTTCTGGAGTTATTCTCCAGATGATGAAATATCCCAATATAATTTGAACACGGCTACCTATGGCACCTCTTCTGCTAGCTTTCTATGAATACGTTTTATAAAACAAATCTCAACAGACTTTCTCATAAGCTTCCCTCGAGCAAGTAGAGCAATATCCAAGGATTTGTATTTCTATGATTTTCTTTCTGGTAGTTATTATGTCGAGGAAGTAAATGAACTATGTCTGCAGGCATCTTCATGCTCACAATCAGTCCACTTCCATTTGAGAAAATAGTCATCTAATGAATCCAAGGCGTTGGGAGGGTTAGTTCAAAATAATATTTTGTGCCAAGTCAATTTTTTTCAATGGAGGAGCAATAAAATTATTGGTTTGTACTGGTCACCATTATCTGACCATTCTGAATATTGCCTCGAGGATTTGAAAATATCTGGAGGAATCACAAAAAGGTATATCTTATCTAGCATTTCGAGAATATCCGATGCACTAGGCTTTCTTTGCCAATGTATCATCATAGAAAAAATACTCATACAGAAGCTTCGGTCTTTGAAGATTGATTGGGTTCAAGAATTGCCTGAAAGGATCAAAATTATGTGGGGAAGCTTTCATGGAGAATTATCTCACCTAAATAATTTGAGAATTCCTAGACGTGTTCTGTTCGACGGTTATGTCAGCTGTCAACTCCATGGGTTAGCAGACGTCTCCATAGATGCTCATGGTGCTTGCCTCTATATCCGTGGCATCGATGGATCTGGAAAAATACATATATCATTATTGCTGGCCAAATCCAAGGTAGCCCCTCTTGAGACTCTGACTGTCCACATGTTGGAGCTTAATCTAGGTTATACGAACTAGTTCGTTCCTCCATGAATTTGAAATTTGATTCTGTACTCCTCTGGTGCGACTAAAATTTTGTTCTTTGGTGGATCTACTCACGAGAGGCAAATACCCATCTCAGATCCAGAATTCCATTCTTCGGTGGGTGGATCCCCCATGGTTGTCTCAATCGGAATCTTGCAAATATCGTTATGCTTGCAACCTTATCTGAAATTATAACTGAAGGGTATGTTTGCTCACAACACCAGCTGAAATATATATTGTCTTCAAAAGAGTAATGGCGTTCTGTCTAAGGTTCATACACAATTGCAGGTTCCATGTAAAGCTTAACCAGCTTACTGGCTGCTTTACGGCGCGAGAACTAGAAAATCCAGAAGAAACTCTCATCAAATTAGCAGAGGACTGTATATATAGTTTGGATGACAATACTATAACTTGGTATCTTGAAGCCGATCTGATGATGGCGCCAGGAGGTGAATAGTAGAACTCTTCAGTGGCTGAAGTAGAACCAGAAATCTGAGAAGGTCGTAAATCAATATTAGCCGACGACCCTCGTTATTATCTATTGTTCGAAATATAGATAAGCAATAAAAGTGTGTGTCTCTTGAAAGATTCCCAGGTCCGGATTAGAATAACTCATGAAATAGTTTGGCATTTTAATAATAGTGGGCTCTCCATTATTTTTGGCTTTTGTTGACAGTTTTGTTTTTGAATTTATTTGATAATGAAAAATCTCCTAAGGTTGATTTAGAACCTTTGGTAAGGATATGTTCAAATGTGTGTAAATAATGAAGTTCACTTACCTGGCCACCAGACTTTCAGTACTAATGGGCTATTAACGAGATTATAGCGATATGGTCTATTTACGGTGGCCAAAATAAATTTCCTACCATATTTGGTAAACAAGACTGTTTTGAGAACTGACCGCTTCACAATTTCAGGAATAAAAGGGGGAAAGTTGAACAACATCAAGTCAGTACCTACCTAATATTGTTGTGTCAGTTGTGTCTATTTCAAATTGTCTACTCGATTTTTGTGTCGTGAAAAATGTGAAGCTAGTACTTCAACTGGTGGTCGTAGTACTACTAGTCGACAAATGTTACACCCTCATGAGAAACAAATTATATTGAATGTTTGTACTTCCTGTCTGGAACGTGGAATGTCCAAGGATCAAGCTGTGCAAGAAAGTGCTTCTTTAACAAAAACACGGTATTCCAGTGTTTGAAATAGTGGGTAACTCTATTTTTAAAAGAAAGAAACGAAAAGACTCTGGCGGTTCAAGGGAACTAGATAGCTGTGAGGTAGATATGATTCGAATAACAGTATATGCCTTGTGAGGAGTCATTCTCAGATAGCATTCAAAGGCTAAGGAGTGGCAATCCTCTCAGCACCAGATGCAATATCTTAAGCCTCCACCCATTTATAGATAACGAGGGTATACTCGGGGTAGGTGGTAGGTTACATTATTCCAGTTTTTCTTATTCGAAAAAGCGCCCTGTCATTTCATCATCGAAGCACACCTTGACGATATCAATTTTTCAGCATGACAATATAAATTTGATGCATGCTGAGCCTCAGCTACTGCTTCCTTGCCACAGGTGCATAAAATGTTTCGTGTTGAACCCAGGTATGGAAATGTAATGATCGGTTCATTACCATCCTCACGTGTAACTCCACAACCACCGTTTTTCGTAACCGGCGTGATGCAGATCTTCTGAATGTTACTTTTTTTGTCATCTGCTTTACCACTAAGGCCATTCATCTGGAGCTGGTTTCAGATTGAATCACAGAATCCTCTATAGCAACCCTTCGGAGATTCGTAAGACGACGTGGAAAGCCTAGTCAATATATTCCGATAATGGCACTCATTTTGTCGGAGCTAACTCCAAATTGACTGAACTAACTCCATTTCTCAAATCAGCTGCACCCGATATATCAGCTAAGATAAACAACAAAGGAGTAGAGTGGCATTTCATACCACCGCCTTCCCCAAATTTCGGGGGCTTATGGGAGTTTGGCGTGAAATCCGCAAAATTTCACTAGAAACGGGTACTTGCAAATCAATTTCCTACTTGTGAAGAACACTATACAATATCCCTACCCAGATTGAGGCGATCCTCAATTCTCGTTTGCTTTTTTCCTTCTCGAACGATCCCTCTGACCTAGACTCGCTCACCCCATTGCATTATCAAATTGGTAGACAAGTCACGCCCTTGCCAGATCCAGATCTAAGTGACATAGCAATGAATCGCTTATCCAGATACCAGTACCTCCAGCATGTTCAACAGCAATTTTGGAACAGTTGGCAGCGGGATTACATTGACCAATTACGAACTCGTCAGAAGTGCAGGACTTCCAACACTTAGTTGCAATGCGGTGCCCTAGTCCTCATTGTCGACAAAACCATCCCTCCACTCGGATGGCCTTTGGGTCAAATCACGTCACTTCATCTTGAAAAATAATTTTCAACGTGAGGCCATGTTGGATCATCCAAAGAACCATCTCGATCCAGCCTGATGGGTTTGATTGGGTCGTCAAAACTGACATTCTAATAATTTTGTTATGCCAATAAGCTATTCTAGAATTTTAAATAAACGTGGTGATCATTAATGAGCAGAATATATACAAAAATACAGTCCACTTCATATCTACATTGCTGAAACACTACCGAATATTATTTTTTGGAAATGGAGCGATGTTGGTTATTTTATCGGTTCTGGCGTGCAGTGTACATCACTAAACATGACTCCATGGAGTCATTGAGTGCATTTTTGGTACGATGCTACTAATTTCAAGTTTACGTAACATGGGAGTGGGACAAATTTTATCGAGGCTAGAAGTGTATAGACAGTGAATTTGTTGTTCTGATCACGAATCCAAAGAGATCTCCAACCATCAATATATATATATATATATATATATATATATATAAATATATATATATATATATATATATATATATATATATATATATATATATATATATATATATATATATATATATATATATATATATATATATAAATATATATATATATATATATATATATATATATATATATATATATATAAAATATATATATATATATATATATATATATAATATATAATTTTATGATGGGTTTGGTTATATGATTTTGAATTTTTAAATATGTTTTTTGGATTCATTTCATAGATTATATTTCTGAATCCCTATCATAACAAATAAAAAATACCGGCTATGTTATGTTACCTTTCTCTTTTTCAACCTCTCTTCACCTTATCCTAGCTCAGTCAAGTACGCCTATAAACATCAATCACTCCTTTTCAGTAGCCGGTTCCTGTAATCGGTGTTGCCTACTATGGCACTGATGATTCGATAAGAAAAGCTGTTCAGTGGAGAACGTGAGGTTAAAAATTGAAAAATAAACACAGGTTTGCAGAAAATAATCAAAGTTGTTAGTTTTTATTCAAATCAAAACTTATAAATACCCTACTCTGCGATAGCTACCTTATACTAGCAAAACAATGATAAAAATGGTGCAGTTTGGATGTTTGTGACAATGAAAATTTGAAGAAGAAAAGTTTGAACTTATTATCAGTCTTTTTGCATGGAATTTATGAAAGTTCAACCCAAAACAAAGTATCCAGTAGTTTAGAGGCTCAAAGTTATTGGTTTATTGTGAAAAGTAGCACTTTGGTGAGTTCGGATATAAGTTTACCTTGTTGCTGCCTCTAGATTGCAGTTTCCAGGCCGGTAGACGTATTTCTGGGATCTCAATGACAGCTCACCTGCACTCCTTCAAAGATTTATCCTCTAGACCAGGTAGGTGGAATTTTTTAAATGTCTATTTACTTCTTCAGTTCTGCTTTTCAAGAATTTTCTCGTTCGGGAATTTTTAACAACAGGTTTTCTTGTATTATCCATAATGCTTCTCTTAAAATTTTCCACGTGGCTTCCCTTTTTGAACTTTTTTCAATCTCTTCTAGAGATTGTTATCTTGATCCATAGCAACACTCACACATTTTGATTTTATCACAGATTTCCAAATTTGTATCACTTCCTACCGAATTATTTGCTGTTCTAATTAATATTAATGATTTTATGAATGATATCTAATTTTAACTCTTACATACTATTTACAAATTCTTATAAAATTATAATTTTTCAATTTCTGCCATTACATTTCATCGTATATCATCACTTTTCCCACACAAACTCTTTTGAATCCCATTGGTGGGTTTTCTGTTGATGTGAATTGCCATACAGGATGTTCAAAACTCATCTATACGTTGAACTTACTTTAATTCAATGTTGTCTATAAATTTCAATTTTGATATGGTTTAATCGAGGATTTTCATCAGATATATCATTGGATATGTATTTTTGATACCAGAACTACTTCAGGAATGCCCTCTTTATACATATGTATCGACTGGAGCATAGTATAAGGTTGTATAGGTCTATAGTAGTGAAAAAGGTTAAGAAAATTGTAAAATAACATAGCATTAACGATGATAATTAAAATAACCAACAATAATAATGATAATTATAAGTTTAATCATTCAACAACATTTCCTAACATAACAATATATATATATATATATATATATATATATATATTGTGAATTATTTTCTCGACTGTACTTATATTATTTCGAGGAATTAGCGGATATTCAGTCTTGTTTCATATAAAGAAAAACTCTTCTTTACTTTTCCAAGCTTTCGACAATTCATTTTGTCTTTATCAAGGCTAAAAAAACAAGAATGGTTGAAAAATATCAAATATGAAAAATTGGTCTGAACTGAACATGTAAAATGAGTTAAATTAACGAATATAAGTGTATAAAATAAATCAACATTATGACTTCAAAAAATTGTCACACTGATAGTCATTTGCATTTTTGTGAGTAGATGATGTTTCCTTGTTAGGTTGGACAGGGGATTCTGTATGAATATTCATTAAAATAAAAGTTCATTTTGAAAGTAGATACGAGTAGATTTTGCTTAGTTGGTCGATGTCAGATCTCTTATTCATGATATTTATGTCACTAGGGATTATTTTATTATATATCAAGAACAAATTTTGACAAAAAGTTTTTTTTTAGAAATGGTGGCAATTAATAGTGACATAAATATGAATGAGAGATCTGACATCGATCAACTCAGCAAAATCTACTCATATCTACCTTCAAAATGAACTTTCAATTTGATAAATATTCATACAGAATCCCCTGTATAACCTAACAAAAAACATCAACTACTCACAAAAATGCAAATGTCTATCAGTGTGACAATTTTTTGAAGTCATAATGTCGATATATTTTATACACTTATATTCGTTAATTTAACTTATTTTACATCCCACACAGCATGGAATATTGCAGTAAAATATTTCAAAATATTTCCATGAAAGTTACTATAGAAATATTTTTGAAAGATTTATGAAATATTTCACGGTATGGAATTTTTTGCAATCATTGACGGATTATTTCATAAATATTTTACGGAATATTCCTTCAAATGACTCATCAATAATTCATGGAATATTCCACGAAATCTTTTTGGGAGATTTTTGCAATGTTGCATGAAGAGAAATTTCGATAGAGATGAGGATATATGTATTGAATATTTCATACATTTTTCAATAAATATTCCGTAGATATATTTTATGAATATTTCAATATGTCTGCAAGAAATATTCAAAGAATCTTCCAGTAATATTCCAACGGAAGATTTGCTGACGAAAGAATAAAGCTGATAATATTTAAATTTAAATTTAAAATTTTAAATTTTTAAATAATGTACGGCCAGTAATTTCTATGAAGATGAATTAATATGTATAAAATATTTCAGAAACCTTTCGAAAAATCTTCCGTAGATATATTTTATGAATGTTCCAGAGATTGTTGCGAGAAATATTTCAAACATATTTCATAAATATTTCGGTGGATGATTCTTGGAGCTGGAACTTGAAACTGAAAATATTTTATAAATGTTTTATTGAATATTCCACGAAATATTGTTGAGAGATTGTACAGCAGGAAAATTAAATGGAGATAAACAAATATATATAAAATATTTCGTAAATTTTTCAGTGAAAGATATATTTAATGAATTATCCAAAGATTGATGCAAGGAAATTTCCAGAAAATATTTCAATAATATTTCAGTTGGAGATTTGCAAACGTGAAATGAAACTGGGAATATTTCATGAAATATTTCTGAGAAATTTTAGGAATCTGGAGATGAATAAATACGTAAGAAATACTTCGTAAACCTTTCAATATATATCCCGTAGAAATATTTCATGGATGTTTCAAGTATCTTGGCAAGAAATATTCAGAATATATTTCAATAATATTTTTTAATTTGAAATTGAGGCTTGAATTATTTAACGAAATCTTTCAGAAATGTTTATTGAACTTTTTAATGAAATATGCCCAGTTTCATTTTACATTCACAAATCTCCAACTAAAATATTATTGAAATATTTTCTGGAAGATTTCTTGCAGTAATCTCCGAATTATTCATCAATTATTTCTTTCATGAAGAGGATTACGATATATTTGAAACATATTTGTTCATCTCCTTTTGAATTACCTGCTGTACAGTGCTGTAGAAATATTTCGACAATATTTTGTGGAATATCGAATAAATCAAATAATACATTTAAATAAAACAATTACAAAATATTTTCAGTATCAAGTTCAGCACTGAAAATCGTCCATCGAAACCTTTATTAGAGATTTTTGAGAAATTTTTGGTGCAGTGAAACATTCATGAAATATATCTACAGAATATTTTTCGAAAGGTTTATAGAATATTATATATATATATATATATATATATATATACAATATAAACTTCTCGTCCAAAACATGATACTAGAAATCGTCAATTTTATATTTTCACTCCAACTATCATCCAAAATATCATTTGTCAATCATACGTACTCCATAAATAGATATCAAATTGTTTTCTCTTGCCAGCCTCGCATTCACTAATATAAATCTTGAAATGAACCCAAATCGTATTCTGGTCGAATTACGCATTACACGCGCCTTTCCACTGGTTGGTGGCACGTGACTGAAAGTCTTTTATGATGTAGTCGTTAGTTGTAATTGCGTCGATGCGTGGCGTACCGACTGCCGATGGCCATTCCCGATCGATCCCGACCCAACCAGCAGCAGCCGTAAACCCGCAAATGAGTCGCCATTTTGCCATTCAAGTTTCGCCTTTGTTTTGTTTTTCGTTTGGGTGTATTATATTCGTGAGTTAAGAATCTTGAGTTCCACCTTACATCCAGGGTAAGTATTTAAAAAACATATACTGATCCTTAGTCTAAGGATATTAGATTTGTCTTATTATCCATGTAGTGTTTTTGTAACAAATATGTAAGTAGTGTGTGTGTGTGTGTGAAATTCAAGCGGCATACGTTTCCTTTTTAGCATCTAACTTTAGTTGATCTGCTCAATAGGTTCAGTGCTTGTAAAAATTGTGAATAAATACTCAATTATGAAAATATGAACACATTACATTTTTTTCTACAGAATGAGAACTTTTTTGAGTGATTTTGAGAACTTTAAGATCCAATAATATTTAACTATAAAAGAACGTATGATGCTACTATTAGTCAAAATCAAACGATAAACATTTACTGAAGGTCATTTTGTTAAACTGAAACGTAAATGACACATATGGTACTTATGAAAATGATCAAAAGTAATGAATATTTCACAAAATCTTTCGGCAATAATTCACTATCAATTCTATACATATAAAGAATTACCCCGTTACTGAAGATTTTTACGAGATTCAAGGAATTCCAGTTGATACCAAATAATATGGTATGGTAAATTTTTTGTTTTTTGGCTAATATACTGGCTCAGTTTGAAAAACTACTGAAAAACTGATTGCTCTTTGTCATTGGACATTTCACTAGAGCAATATAAATTTATGAATATGAGACGTTTTGAAATTATCCAGTCATCATCATGACTACTTATTACTATGAGCAGAACATTAATATTTTTTTATAGAAAACACGACCTATATCTGTTTACTCTCGCAATTATAAAAAAGAAAGACTTTTTATTTGATTTGACGATGTTGATGATTTGTTCAAAATATTTTTAATTCATATTTTTGATCAGAATACAACAAAATTTCTTAATCGAAATTCATCCAGTTCAAATAGATATTTTACAATAAACTGCTTTGTTAGACGTTTCGTGTCATTATTCATCATCAATAACGAAATAGCACCTTATTTGGTTACAGTTTATCATGAGAAAGGAGTAAATTACTGGATGAATTAAATTTGTTTATTGGAATTTCCGAAGTTATTCTAAATTCAAAATAATTCTGGAACTTCTCGTTTGCTTCTGTTAATATTCTCATCATGGAAATCTCCATTAAGTTCAATGGAATTTAACCAGTTATTTGGAATCGCAAAATATTGACATTTGTTTCTGAAATGTTCGTCACTTAATTTTGGTTAGATATTTGGAGAATAATTTTCTGGTAGAATAACTGGGAAAAAATCGTGAAGAATCAGAATTAATTGTTTGCACTATTTTTAATTGTCAATTGATGACAATTAAAAATAGTGAGTGATAATCTGGATACTGACAGGTATTAATGAACTTGTATTGCTATTGTGAAATATTACCTGTGGGTATAAAGAAATGGGCATAAAAATAGAGGTCCGTATTGAAAATTTTCATATTTGATTGATGAAAGGGAAATTTTTAGCGTATGTAACAGTTTTGTGATTTATAGTATGATTGTGCTTGAAATTGGCATCTAGGTGTTTTTAGGATCGAAGATCATGATTAAAAATCAGTAACCATCAGTGTTTTGGGCTTGGAAGTAATGAATATATTTGATGGAAAAATAAGAATCGAAGATGGTGAACCAGTTTTATTATTTATTCAAATGGTTTGGTGGGGATTGGGATCAATATTATTGAAAAAAAACCTATTGCTTTCTCGCCAATGTTTCGAACTTTAATAAATTCAAAATTAGTTTTTCCGAATGTGCACAGTAAAACAATAAGAAATAAAAAACTGACATTCTAGCACAATGTACGGCACAAGAGATTTTACATTTAGCTCGAGACAAATTAAATGTTCGTTATTCACGTATCTAGAATGTCTGTTTTTTATTTATTATTTCACTGTGTCCACTCGGAGAAAACAAATTTTTGAGCCCTGAAGGTCGAAACGTTGGCGAGAAATCAATAGTTTTTCTTCAATAACATCGATCCTAATCCCAACCAAACCATCTGAGGAACATATTTATGGATAACAAAAACAAAAAAACACGATGCAGAAAATCATCAGAAATCGCTAGATCTCCAATAAATTTTTTCTGTGGAAATATATTTATAGTTCCAGGTTTTATCTCGTATTTAGTGGTTCTCAATAGAGAATAATCCCTTTTCAACATCTTTTCATTATAAAAATAATGCTTTATCATATAATGAATGTTGCTTGATGCTATTGGGATGCAGTATGAAAAGTCCACCGATATGGAAATAACATCGAGTGTTAGATTATGATTGGACAACTCAAAAACCAGGGCAGAACGGAATAGTAAGCTATATTAATTTCCTGATATTTGATTATTTAGTTCACTAAGAACAAAGAAATTTTGTTGCACTATTTTAGAGCGCTTCGTCGCTATCACAGGCTTCCCTCAAAATGAAATTTCAATGTAGTACAGAAAGAGTTATGTCAAAAAATATTTGTTCAATAAAATTAACTGAATTTCCTTATATATATGTATGTATATATATATATATATATATATATTATATATATATATATATATATATATAATATATAGTGGAGATTAACGTCTGTAATTATTATCTATGAAAACAATTTTTTCGGCATTCAGACGGGAAAATGACAACGTAGAACTGAAAAATAAAAATGTGGATCGGCCAGGAATCGAACCTGGGACCTTTCGATTTCTAGTCGAACGCTCTACCGTGTGAGCTACCAGTCCATGTTAGAAACCGGCGATTCACATCTTTAAATTCAGTTCCATGTTGGTGACGAAGATGATGATGGGGGTTATTATGATGTATGCAAACATTATAAAATACAACCTAATTGAATTTAATTGTTCATTCCTGGTGTCAATCCCATTTTCGATCTTCGACCAACTTCAAAACTCGAAGTTCTCAGGTGTGTATAACTAGAGCCAAGTAATATATAATATATAGTGGAGATCAACGTCTATAATCATTATCTATGAAAACAATTTTTTCGGCCTTCAGACAGGAAAATGACAACGTTAAACTAAAAAATAAAAATGTGGATCGGCCAGGAATCGAACCTGGGACCTTTCGATTTCTAGTCGAACGCTCTACCGTGTGAGCTACCAGTCCATGTTAGAAACCGGCGATTCGCATCTTTAAATTCAGTTCCATGTTGGTGACGAAGATGATGATGGGGGTTATTGTGATGTATGCAAACATTATCGTATACAACCTAATTGAATTCATTTGTTTATTCCTGGTGTCAATCCTATTTTGGATCTTCGACCAACTTCAAAACTCGAAATTCTCAGGTGTGTATAACTGGAGCCAAGTAATATATAATATATAGTGGAGATTAACGTCTGTAATTATTATATATGAAAACAATTTTTTCGGCATTCAGACAGGAAAATGACAACGTAAAACTGAAAAATAAAAATGTGGATCGGCCAGGAATCGAACCGGGGACCTTTCGATTTCTAGTCGAACGCTCTACCGTGTGAGCTACCAGTCCATGTTAGAAACCGGCGATTCACATCTTTAAATTCAGTTCCATGTTGGTGACGAAGATGATGATGGGGGTTATTGTGATGTATGCAAACATTATAAAATACAACCTAATTGAATTTAATTGTTCATTCCTGGTGTCAATCCCATTTTCGATCTTCGACCAACTTCAAAACTCGAAGTTCTCAGGTGTGTATAACTAGAGCCAAGTAATATATAATATATAGTGGAGATTAACGTATGTAATTATTATCTATGAAAACGATTTTTTCGGCATTCAGACAGGAAAATGACAACGTAAAACTGAAAAATAAAAATGTGGATCGGCCAGGAATCGAAGCTGGGACCTTCCGATTTCTAGTCGAACGCTCTACCGTGTGAGCTACCAGTCCATGTTTATTTTTCAGTTTTACGTTGTCATTTTCCTGTCTGAATGCCGAAAAAATTGTTTTTATAAATAATAATTACAGACGTTAATCTCCACTATATATTATATATTACTTGGCTCTAGTTATACACACCTGAGAATTTCGAGTTTTGAAGTTGGTCGAAGATCCAAAATAGGATTGACACCAGGAATAAACAATAAATTCAATTAGGTTGTATACGATAATGCTTGCATACATCACAATAACCCCCATCATCATCTTCGTCACCAACATGGAACTGAATTTAAAGATGTGAATCGCCGGTTTCTAACATGGACTGGTAGCTCACACGGTAGAGCGTTCGACTAGAAATCGAAACGTCCCAGGTTCGATTCCTGGCCGATCCACATTTTTCTTTTTTAGTTTTACGTTGTCATTTTCCTGTCTGAATGCCGAAAAAATTGTTTTCATATATATATATATATATATATATATATATATATATATATATACGGTATAAGTGGGCCTCCGGTTCACTGAGACTCCGATGTCACCGAGCCTCCGATATACGGACGCCCGGTAACCACCCTTTAAAAAATGTCGCATACGACATGTAACATAGTAACAAACACTTTACCACAAAAATATGGAGGAGTCCAAGTTGCCCGATTTTTGATAGCCATTTAAAATTTAGTGCAGTCCCTCGCCGCTGAAGTGCGCTGCTTATATACTTTGTTTATGTTATAGTGTTTGAAACATATACTTTCGAAGGTCACTGGGCTTCCCCCAATTTGGCAACACAGGGGATGCACACAAATATCATTCATTTTAGATTGTCATCAAGAAACATGTATTCTTTCCGCGCATGAACGAAATAAATTGTGGAAGCTGCAATTGCCTCCCAAATATTTTGAATGAGCCTGGCAAATACTTTTTCTCATTGATTCCGCAATTTATATTACTGCGATTACGTCAAGATTTTTTCGGGAGTCCACTGAAATATTGCGATATTTCACCATTTCAGAAAAGGTACTTTTACAATGTTATACACAAATCACTCAAACAATTTCTCATGCAAGATTCAACAAAAGGACACCAAACTTCCGCTATCGTCTCAAGCAAAAAAAAATTAATTTGTTTCTTTCATTGAATGAAAACAATCTTCATATAGAATCCTTACTTGAATATATTCTCGTGTGAGTTGAGTATCTTGTGAACCTGAAAAAATGCTTGTATTGTTTTCCACATATCAGAAAATCTATATTCTCGTAATGTGTCTTGTATTTGATTTGTATTATTCAGTTTCGGTTATTATATTGTGTACCACGAAAGTTACTGAATGAGGTTGTTCAGAATGGATTATTAATTAACTGAATGTAGGAATCTGGGGTATTCCAAGATTCAAGATTACAGATGAATCATGAAAAATTTTCAGGTAAACGACTCAAATGAATTCAATTTCAATCAGAACATGCTACTGTTCAAGGGTACAAAAAAGGATGGAATTTTTTGGGTGTGTGACACAAGTTATGTTATAAAATCAGTAGCCCATTGTTTTAGAAATATACGAACAAAAAATAGTCAACAGAACATATACATATAGACACTAATGAATTGAAATAATCTATACATATATAATTACATGTCCTGACTGACTGATTCACTAACGCCCAGACCAAATAACTCAACACAAAGAGCTGAAATTTTGATAGCGTATTCCTATGATGACATAAGTTTATAACCACTTAGAAGTTTTTTTCAATACTCCATCCCTAAAGGGGTGAAAATCAAACTACCGTTAGTTTTGAAGTAAGAGTCATGGAAACTGCTATTTTTGGCCTTTTCTTCTAAAATAACGAAACACGTATTTTTAGATTATTGGAAATTCAACCCTAAAGGGGTAAAAGGGTTAAATGGGGTTCGAAAGTATGTACTGGAGTACCCTTAGTTTTCGACTTGGGTTCATAAAAATTGGTATTTGCAGTCTTTGTTACAATAAAAAAATATGTATTTCAGTGTCTTCAGCAATACAAACCCTAAAGGGGTCAAATGGGGGGTGAAACATTTTAAGTTAGGATCATAAAAATGGATATTTGAGGTCTTTTACAAATGAAGACATTTGTTTTCCAGTGTTTTTAGAAATTCAACTACTAAAGGGGCGAAATGGGGGCTGAAAATGTTTATTAGGGTTCCGTGAGTTTTTATGTTAGAATAATGAAAATTGGTGTTTTGGCTCTCTGTCACGAATAAATAAATCGTGTTAAACTTTATTCAAAATGCCATATCTACAGGGGTGGAAAGGGATTGGTGAATTTGTAATAGTCGTCACAAAGCATTACTTCCGCTGTCAAATCAATTATGCCACCCAAACGAGATAACGGGATAACAGGATAACGGGAAACGAAATCACGGAATAGCCTGAGCCATAAGCTAGATGAAAACATATGGAAAAATGCTAGTTGATAATAATAATATAACAATACAATAATATATTTTAGGAAGAAAACCTTATAAGTGAGAGTTCCAAATGGTACAGAAAATCGAATGGAAGAGGAACATTCTTTCACAGATCTTGAAAACTACTCAAAATTATTTATTTATATTACCGAAGAAAATTATTCACTGTGTTATTGAGGATTTGAAAGAATAGGAAATAATGAAATTGAATAGAAATCATTATGCTCAATGAATAGTATATTCAATTCTTCTTGAAAGGAAACTAAGGAAAATAGATCCAAATGAACTGGGGTACCATTAAAACACATTTTCGAAATTAAAGTAGGTATCGAGAAGTTTTTTTTCATAATGATCCTCAACCAATATTTCCACAAATAAAAATATTTTCCAAACCATGCGCTATGGGATAATATTTTTTTTCCTTTTATAACATATGTTGTTTAGGAAAAATCCGTGTATCAAACTCAATCGATTCGGGATGACATTCTAAAAAAGTCGTATTTTTCGATTTTTTTAACAAAAAACAGAAATAAAAATAAAAACGGTTCTAGTTTTTTGGAAAAAGCTCAAAAACTATCGATTATCGGGAAAATTAAAAAAGAGGAGAAATTTCCTGTGATAATGTTACTCTCGCAACTCTATCCCAATTATTAATGATTTTAATTCAACGATGAATTAAAACAGGAATTCGCGTGGGCGTTACGCTGGACTACAGCACCTCTCGTGAGAGCAATTCACATAACATATTTTTTATATTATTAAATATGAATTTAAAAATTCAAAAAAATTATTATATCATGTACCATTGGAAAAATTTAATTTTGGGATTTTTTTTTTCATTCAATTTTGATAATGTAAGGCTATTGTTATTTGAGTAGTTTTTTTGGAACCGCTGATTTCATTAAAAACCAATAATCATAGAATGACTCCATGATTTCTTGCTTCCTGAAGCACATTTTACAGTGTACTCAATAATATCACGCTATAAAATTGTTTAAAAGTTAATTAGTTTGGTAATTATAAATTTCTAAAGATAACAAAATATGAGAAACACACACAGTTTGTGGTATATGGTTGTTTTTGTTATTTTTTGTACTACTAAGAAAAAATCAACGCCAATCAAAGTTTGTTTATAACTAATTGTTAACTAAATAAAGAATTATTAATAAAAAAAAAATATTTTTTCCCATTAGGTGGAGAATAACCAATTCCGCATTTTGGAAGAAAAAAAATTCTAAATATATTATTTGAATAATGAGAAAATGAAAAGAAACAATTTTAAAAAGCATATAATAAACGTTGTGAAATGCCTTTGTCAGATATAAAACTGATAATAATGTGGAATATCAAAAAAAATACAATGTTTATTCGATATCTCATATTTTGTTACCTTTAGAAATTTATAATTAACAAAATAATAAATTTTTCATCAATTTCTGCATGATATCATTGAGTACACTTGTAAAATGTGCTCCAGAAAGCAAAAAAAAATATGGAGTCATTCTTTAAACAATAATTCGGTTTTTATAAAAACGGTGATTACCAGAAAACTACTTAATTAACAATAGCCTCCGATTATCAAAATTCAATGAAAACAAAATAACGAAATTACATTCTTTCAGGTGTTTAGCTGATACTTCGATTTTTTGGAATTTTTTAATTTATATTTGATAGTATAAAAAATATTGTATTTGAATTGCTCTCTCGAGAGGTGCTGTACTCCTGCCGTAACATCCGCGCGTAGCCCTATTTTCAACGTTGAATCAAAATTATAAAAAATTGATATAGATCTCCGGGACAAAATTTTTCATAGTAAATAGTCTCGTCTTCAAGAATCTGTTTTTTTATTTCATCTATCATCAAGAGTTCTTGAGTTACTACCAAAAAACTAAGGCTATTTTTATTTTTTGTTTTGTGTTAAAAAACTAGCACATTTTCGTCAGAATGACATCCCGAATCGAATGAGTCATCGCTCATATATTCAGAAGGCTTGGAACTATTTTTCGCAGGAAACTCACTTCTCTACTAGACTATGATGACATGAGTAACCACTATGAAGGTTTTTTGATACTTCATCCCCAAAGGGGTGAAAATGAAAATACCGTTAGTTTTGAAGTTAAAGTCATGGAAATCTCTCCAAATCTAAATAATTCATTTATTGATACTCAGAATCAACCTTCAATGGTATAGTCTGGATCGCACTATTTAATGAGGAAGTGTATGATATGAGCATTGCAGTTTGACTATGAGTTCAAATATTAGGTATGTATTGAGAGCGAAAATACATTTTTGTTCGAGAGGCGCCATTCGCAGTGGATCGCTACAATCACTCAAAAGCAGTTATGTCACTTTTTTCTCGAAATGCAACACATAAATATAACTGTGGCGGCTATTTACCAACTAATTGCTATCGACGGCGCGCGTTTTTATGATGTTATTGCGAGCAAGTGTTGAAAGTATAAATTTCAACAATTTTCTTTACAATTTTTATTATTTACAAATATAATATAACATTCAAATGTTTTTTTGAATTTCATTGACATTAATATTTATTATACAATCTGAACAACTAGAAATATTCCTTCTGCACTTCCTATGTTTTTTTTTGTCATTCAGTATTCTTGTAGGAGGGATGGAATGAACAGTAGTGGCCGCCTTCAAAAGAAGGATTTAGGCAATATTTTACTAATTATCCAGCGAATCCCCAATTGAATTTAGTATTTAAAATTTCCATCGCCTGTGTCTTTTGATAGTACTTAAGTTTGCACTTTCTTTTACCAGTAAAGTGACCAAAGACCGGCGAAAACAGTGACCAGTATAGAGCTTTGGTTCTGTCAGTTTCAAGAACTCTCCTGGTATTTTACTGATGTATAGATACCAACTGGATTTTTGGTAAATTTCGATGAAAAATAAAATAAGAGTGGTCAACTGTAGTGAAAAATCGTGGAACGTTAGAATTTGAATCGGGAATTTTTACTATTAATGAAGACTAATAAGCCCAAAATATACCCAATATAGTTTACTGCTTTCATCATGGAATACTTATTGTCTAGTATAATTTTTAGGAACTCTTCTAAGCCACTATTCCTTGAATATTTTCAGAATGATCGAAGGTAGATTATATATTCTCGTTATACGATACTACTGAAATAAATTTCATTTCAGAGTATGAAGCAAAATTCAAACTCTCAACTACCGGATAAACTTTTCAACAGGCCGCATGATTTGTTATCATGCTGTGGAATTGAATATTGACTGAAAAATTGGCAACAGTGTCAGGAGGCCCAGTAAATACACAATAGCTTCAAAAGGAGGCCAGGTTACATAAACTCCCAAAAAACGTATGTAACATATACAGAGGAGGCTAACTAGCCTGAGATAGTGGCGGAGGCTGAGTGGGCTATTAACTGTTTGCTTTGTATAAACACGTGGATGCTTGGTGGGCCAATTATGAAACGGAAGCTGAGTTGGTCTATATAGATATATATATATGTATATATATATATATATATATATATAAAACTTCTAGCATAGTTATATGTGGGTCCATGAGGAGCATATTCCAAAATTATTTTGAAATATATAGGGTGATCCCCAAAAAAATTACATACCAAAGTTATATTTTTTCTTATGGAACACCCTATATTTTTTCATATTTTTAGATACTATAGACAAAATAGAGGTGAGTCACTTCTATATTTCCCATACTTAAAACTGACTGTTTCTGAGAAATTTTGAGAAATTTAAAAATACAGACCATAATTTGAAAATTGTTTTCACCCTGTAACGTGTAACGAGCTGCTCGTGATTAAATGTACTGGTTAGCTCAAAGGTTATAGTTAACTACTACATGAAATTTTTAATGCAATATTATACAGAGTGGCGAAAAAAATTGCCTCAAAATTTGGACACACATTTAATTAAATAACTTCTTAAAGTTGAATGGAACACCCCGTATTTAGTGGCGTAATTTGACGCAGAATCAGATTCCCTTCAAAACTATTTTAGGGTTCCCTATACCTATCTCTTCTGCTTTTTACACAAAAGGCGTTTTTATATTTTACTTATGACTAATTTTTTTATCTTAAAAATGAAGCACACTGTATTGTTATGAATAGCTGTCATTTTTTCCGCACTCTGGATGACCAGAATAGATGGTCTGTTAACGTGTGGGGAGGAATTATATGAACACAAAAAAGAAAGGTAATTGAATTTTATATTGTTCAGACCAAAAAAATACTATTTGAAATAACAAAGTTATTTATGTCCGAAATTATAAAAAGGTGACAATGATTTTTGAACATTCTGTATAATATTGAGAAACGGGTTTTATCGAAATCAATAGCCCAAAACCTCTTTTATGCTTTGTCAGAATTCGAAGGGATGATTTCTATACATTTCAATGTTATTAAGTTTCCAATTTTACCTAGCATTTTCTTAAAAAATCAATAACTCGAGAACGGTTATAGTTAGGTACATAGTACCTCATATGAAATCATATTATTTTCTCCTGACCTATTCAAAAGTGTAACAAAATACAGGGTATTCCATTTCAAAAAAACACAACTTTGATATGTCACATTTTTTTGAGCCACCCTGTAGACTCCAAAATGATTTTCTTTTGCAGCCTTAATGGTTATACATATAATGAAATGGAGAAATCCTCGAAAAAATTAATGGTTTGGTTTACAGGGACCGTGTCGTATTTTAATCCTTGTGCAATTTTTTTTCCTGTTTTTAATTTTCTCAATGAAACATGTTGATTTTTTTTAAATCACTCTGAATCTTTGTGGAAAGTGAATTGATGTTACTCTAATCTCTCGACGGAATATGAAACTTTCTGATTTCGAAATATTCAAGTTCTCATTTCTAATATAAGAATATATTCATTACAGAACAGCCATCAGTAACCGTCGACAATTTCAACTGGTTCTCCCTGACATGGATGCGTAAAATATGTTTTAATTTTAATTTTATTTGATTTTGCAATGAAAAGTTGAATTAATATATTTTTTCTATTATATTGATCTTTCATTACTTTCTCCTACAAATATCCATCCTTATTCGACCCTACTGTATTGAAATTGTCGAAAACGTACAGGTGTTCCTTTAAAAAAAAATACTGACTCAAATATCAGTGACTGAAATCGGCCATTTTGGATTTTTTTCTATTTTATACTTCTCTCAATGAGGTATATAGTGCTATTACAATTCCTGAACTTGCCGAAAAATGAGAAAGGTCTAATCCAACCCTACATTGTATGATCAGGTAATGCACACCTTTAACGTCTCTTTCGAGCCGTGTATTGCTTTACTGCCCAGCCGAAATTCACTTAGAGTTTCATGAAATATATCCATTTATAATTTGCGAAACATTTCAAGAAATATTCGAGTGCTTGACTCACACAAATTTTAAAGTAATGCCAAAACTTCACTTACTATTCCATTACATATTTCAGCGGCCTGTTCACGCTATTATAAAATATTGGAAGAATATTGCCTGAATATTTCATAAAATATATTTACGAAGTATTGCTAATATCCTTCAGGAATTATTTCATGGAATTGAAAACGGAAACATTCTCAATTGGATATTATATATTCATAAAAATTTTTTAAAAAAAATTTTAACAAATCAATTTTATGGAATATTCTGAAAAAAAAAACTTTTTGGAATATTTTACAACATTTATATCGAATATCACGAAAACGTTGCTTACAGATTTCATAAGATATATCTCTGAAGTATTGCTGAAACATTTCAGAAATATTTCACGATAAATTTCATTCAAGCGACCATTGAAATATTGCAAAAATATTCTCTAAAGATTTCAAATCAAAATGCCTGTGACCTTACAGAAATCTTGCAGATATATTTCCTAAGGATTTCAGGAAAATTTTCCTGTAACCTTTCAAAAATCTTACAGAAATATTTAACGAAAGATTTCAGAGACCCATTTCCGTGATTCTTGAAATATTTCAAAAACCTTACTATAAGATTTCATGAAAAATTTCCCTGTAACCTTACAAAAATATCACAGGAATATTTAACCAAAAATTTCAGTGTCCCATTTCCGCCAACAAGAAATATTGCAAAAACCTTTTCTTAAGATTTCAGTAGAAATGATCATGTAACCTTTCGCAAATCTTACAGAAATATTCAATGAAAGATTTCAGTGTCCATTTTCACGACCCTTGAAATATTGCAAAAATCTTAATAAAAATGTTTTCGGAAATTTGCAAAATTGTATAAAATTTTTAAATATTTCAATGTGAGAAAAAGTCGGACATAACTTTATTTCCTAAATATTTTAATGAAAGATTTATGAAATATTTTCACCTTGCTTACAAATATTTCATGAATATTTCAAAAATATTTCGTGCTGTGTGGGTGTAAGCTCATACCAATTTTTCATATTTGATATTTTTGAACCATTCTTGTTTTTTAGCCTTGATAAAGACAAAATAAATTGTCGGAAGCTTGGAAAAGTAAAGAAGAGTTTTTCTTTATATGAAATCATACTGAATACCCGCTAATTCCTCAAAATTATATAAATTATATAAAGGTTATAATCAATCAAGCTACTTCTCGATCTCCATAGACTCAAGAGAAGCAAACCCTCGAGCAATGTTAGCCGTGTTTTATATGGCTAATAATATACTCATACAATAAATAACTATTTCAATTAATTCAAGTATTTTGGAACATAATGCTACTTCAAAATATTTTTATCTCTCTTGCATACGATGTCATCCTGGCTTTGGTTCCAAAATGAATTCCAAATGTATTCAAGATCATGATATTCAGAAATATACTGAACAAATTATCTGATAAATAACTATATTATAATAATCACGTTACTATTATTTGAGATGAACCTAGGCATCAGAAATAAATTAATTATTCAACCACCCACCATATTCGGTTGACCAATTAACCATTTTATTTTCACAGTTGTTCCAATTCATATTGAAATGCCTGAACACTTTTCTCCTGGGGGTAGTTTACGCCTGCCAACTGTGCTAAGAACACGTGCCTTCACAGGTGGTCACGAAATCTTTGTTTGGCTTCTGCTTTCTATCTGCAAAATGTCGAGGGCCTCAACTACTACGTGTGGGAGGGGAAGTTTTATATACATATATATATATATATATATATATATATATTATTATATATATATATATATATATATATATATATATATATATATATATATATATATATATATATATATATAGTTGTGAAGGTTAGACGACTGTCTAAGTTAAAGAAGAATCCTTTTTAAATTCGGGTATGCAGTCAACAGGGGTATGGAAAAAGTGTACTCTTTTTTCTATTCAAGCTTTCGAGTCATTTATTGTCTCTTATGAACTCTACAATGATTAAATTGAACATTATAATATTTGAAAAAAATAGCATGTGTACTTCAAAGTGAGGTTAAAATCCTTTCCTTGCAGCAAATTATAAATACCATGTCACAACAGACAACACTCTTAACTATATATGACTTTTACCAAGAGTGTTGTCTGTTGTGACATGGTATTTTATAATTTGCTGCAGAAAATTTAACCTCACTTGTAAGTACACATGCCTATTTGGTTTTCAAATATATAATGTTCAATTTAATTCATTGTAGATTCTGATGATTGAAATACTTTGTAGAAAGGATATTCCTTGAGGTTGCAGTCAAAATAATGGCCTATGAGAAAAAGTAAAACTCTTTCTTATTTAGTCAAGCTTTCGAAAATGTTTATTTTCATTATCAAGACAGTAAGGTGAGGTTAAGTGAAGACAGCGAACTAAACACCATTCGCTGTCTTCACTTAACCTCACCTTACTTGTCTTGATAATGAAAATAAACATTTTCGAAAGCTTGACTAAATAAGAAAGAGTTTTACTTTATCTCATAGGCCATTATTTTGACTGCAACCTCAAGGAATATCCTTTCTACAAAGTTTATTTCAAATTCATAGTTTTTTTCAACTAGTCCAGTCACGAGACTACCCTTTCTTCTATATATATATATATATATATATATATACTATAAGTATACGTTGCTTTTTTTCTCTCTCTTAGACATAAGGTTCATTTATAAATAGCAGAGGTTGTTATTTCATGTTATTTATTAATTAAATCCAAACGTTTCAGCCAGGGTTTTGGCCCTTCCCAATGGGTCAGACTAAAATATAAGCAAAAACAGTTTATTAACGATTGAAATTAAAAGTTTAAAATCTAGTTCAACTTACCATCAGCACAAACATTTAAACTTTTCATTTTAATCGTTGACAAACTGTTTTTGCTTATATTTTAGTCTGACTCATTGAGGAAGGCCAAAATATATAAATAAAATATATATATATATATATATATATAATTATATATATATATAATATATATATATGTATATATTTTCTGATTGCATAGAAACAGAGTTGAATTAATTTCAAAATATTGAAATAGAAATAAAATGATGTATGATACGTTTTATATTTTCAGAAATGAAAACACTAATTCAGTCACACATATTGTGGAAGGCACACACCGTTCGATTTATCAGGAAGCTTTCGTATGCATTAAGAAATTAATATATTTTTCGCATGTTCAGATATAAAAATGAATTATGGATATCCAATTCTCAATTAACCAAATCCAAATTCACATAAAACTGATTGATTTCCTCTATTTCTGACGATCACGTGCCATTTTTCAAAAACAAGAGATTTTCCATTAGATCAACATTTTTATAGTTCAGCATAACTCGTACTGGAATATTTTTCTGGAAAAAAACGAACGAATGATGCAGTAATTACAGGAGTCGGTCATAAAATTTGCGATGAAGAATTTTGTCGATATATGTCATCCGTTTTCTCTGGTCAATAATCGCTTGGTATTCTTCAACTTCAAATTATCTCATGAATATGTATATACTTTTTGTACCATACTATAGGGTAAAAGCCGGATAGTTGCCTCGGACGGATACATGCCTCAGTTTCAAATACTCTATGTTAGACAAATTGACAGTGTTTCTTTCTGATCATAATTAAAAGCGTCCCCCGCGCAGGCCTCAGTGCCGCATAAGCCGTTGAAGTAGGCGCACGTGTTTTGTCCGTGTGAGAAAACATCTTCCGCGGCGATACTTTGACGAGCGCCAGAATTATATTGGTGAGTGATCTCTGTTAAATATTTTTATAACTGATTGTGATTTCAGTCAAAAATATATTTCTTTGAGTGCATTAGAGTTTAAATTGCACTGTTAATTAGGTTTTATTGTTAAATATGTTTTATTTATTTCGTAAATAAAAAAGGCAAGTATCCGTATCAAATCGGATAGTTGCCTACTGTCTTTTGCGGATTGTTGCCCTATGTCTAAAAGGGCTAAACAAAAATGAAAATTAAGAAAAAAAAAAAAAAAAAAAAAAAAAAAAAAAAAAAAAAAAAAAAAAAAAATTGGAAAAGAAAAGATTAGAAAAAAGAGAGCGACTACAAAAAAATCAAAACAATATAGAGATATTACTAGCAGTGAATCAGAATCAGATAGCACATATTTTATTGAACTGACTGAAGGAAGGGCTCTAAGGAAAAGAAAAACTCGTATCTACAGTTCTAGCAGTGAAAATGAAGAAAATGTTATAAGTTCAAAAATATCTAAAGGAAAAGCAACTAAAGGGCTACTAATCAAAGGCAAAAAAAAACAAATTATCCATTGGAGACACTGAAAATATATTAAAAGTAAAAAATATTAATTCAAAAATAGAAAATACCAAGAAAGAAGTTTCAGTTCATGATTATTGTGTAGAATGTTTTGAAAATTATAATTTAACTAAATCGAAATCAGATTGGATTGAATGTCAGATGTGTAGAATGTGGTTGCATGAAAATTGTTCAACACTCAAAAACCATTGCATGAGATGTGGCAAGTTGAAAAGCTTGACTTCTGGTGATAATCAATGCTAATGCCAAAGTTGATTACCATATTTTTAATATTTAAGATAAATACTAATACTAAATTAAAAAATTACATGTTCACTGAATGTTATAATTTAACTTTAATTAATACTTAATAAAAGATTGTATTTAACAATAAAAACTGATTATTTAAATTAATATAAGTTCATTTTTATTGGAAAAAAAACATACGGGCATCTATCCTCACATTGGGCAAGTATCCCCCCAACCATTTTTAACGTTAGGCTAGTATCCGCTATAGTTGGCAACTATCCTCTTTTTTAGAGGTCATATTAAAGATTCACTTAAAATGTATAATATTTATAATTTTTCTATAGATAGGGTATGTTAGAAGATTAATGAACTATGTTTGACAATACACTTTGAATAAAAAATGTATTGGTACACATTTTTTAAAGGAGCTTTTTAAAAAGTGTGGCAACTATCCGGCTTTTACCCTAAGTATGATTTGTTTAGTCGTATATGAAACAACTGGTGATTATATTATTCCTTCCTTTTTGATATACTGCTTGTCTTCAAAAATACTTTCAGTAGGATAATAGTCTAATAGGACCAAAATTAACTGAACTCCGTCATTTGCCATATTGATATCGCCGTTCTCATTTCTTGAATTGCTTTTCCAAAACTTCACAATTTGCGACCACGAAACCACTGGAGTGTTTATTCTGGATATAATCCCATCATAAATCATAAAATTGGACTATCATCTAGAATTCGTCATCGGAAGTTCTTGAATTTTATGATGAAATTCGTAATCCTTGTCTACCATCTTGGGTAAGCTGATATTCGTGAATATTGACTCCAATAACCCCTTGACACCAAATATGAGTATATTTGGTTCATAAATCATAAAACTCGTATTCTACAATCATATAGATATGTCAAATTTCAAATAAATCGAATTGTGAAAATGTACAATTTGATGTTGAGATTTATATTAATGAATTTCAAGTGGAATTGAAGTTGGTTGAATGTTTAATCATTCATTCGAATATATTGATCGTATCGTATTCAGAATGTATGTCTCATGGGGGCAAGCTAGGATGCCACATCGATAATTCGAAACGGGTCTACATGAAACGTTTCGAAGTTCATGTTCAATATAAGAATGCTTGAATATAGAGAGTTCCCTCACCTAAACCAGGCCATTCAAAGTTACAATCATGGGATTTTTTATCATGCAGAATCGCGCGAAAATTCACATTGGAGGGAGCACTGACTTGAATGTGGTATTCCTACAACCTTCATGTTATATGGTGACATCTCATCCTCGATTCAGGAACTCTTAATCCTCTGTGACTTTTGGAACCAAAGCCAGGATGACATCGTATGCAAGAGAGATACAAATATTTCAAAGAAGCATAATTTTCCAAAATACATAAATCAACTGAAATAGTTATTTATTGTATGAGTATATTATGTGCCATATAAAACACGATATATTTAGGACATGTCAACTGTCTGTCAGATGTCATGTCAACTACCTGTCAGAAGTACCTAACCTGTTACTCGACACTTCTTCCCACATGGGGAAATGACAGTCACCTATAGAAATTGTGATAATCCTTATTTTAATACTCAACTAGTTATTTTGAACTGTATTATATCATCATTCATCCTTCATAATGTGCCAACCATCATATTTAAACACCTGTATAATCATTCTCAACAAAGATGTAGGTAAGTCATATTCAAACTATAAGTATATTTTTTTTTAAACTAACTTCAAATTTTACAATTTTGTAGTCTCCCTGACGATGGAAATAATTAATAAAATTTCCGAAAGATTGGACAACCTTTAAAGAGTTCTCTTTCATTTGCTGCAAAACCCCACTATTTACTGGTTCCATCCCTAACTAGTCAGCAACGACTACCCGTTCTATATATATATATATATATATATATATATATATATATATATATATATATATATATATACACCGTGTGTAACAGGATCATGGTACACCCCCCGTATCTCCTTTTGTTTTGAAGGTAATTGATTGAAATTTGGGATATCCCATAAACATGATAAGCGGCACTTATTGACCTACGAATGTTTTTTTTTTCACTTCCGGTTTCGCCGGAAGTGATACCAACTTTCGATTTTTCAATAGAACACCCTGTATATTATTACATTTCTGGAATCTGCATAATTTTCTAAATCCAATGATACCACATAAGTGACACTCCAAACGACAATATTTTTGATGATTCAATTTTCAGTTTTCCATTCAAGTGTGCCATGATGGTTCCGATTTATTCCAATTCACCCATCTGATGCTAGAAAAATCGAAATCCCGTCAAAAATACTAAATTGCGTTTTTTATGAGCAAATAAAGTTCATCGTAATCGATTTTGGGGTAAAACTTAATTTTTTCAAATGGAACCATATTGGTACCGTGGTACCATTTATCAGTACACTCAATAAGGAATTTATTCATACCTGCTAATGAAATGTGCGACAAATACAATCAAAATTACAGCTAAAAGAAAAAAAGATAATACAATTACTTTTTTCTAATTTAATGCTAAGAAGTTATTAAGGTGGCTTTGAAATACAAAAAATGAGCACAAAACATTACAACAATTGTTCGAAATGCTGTCCATTAACGTCAATGCACTTCTGAACTCGCATAGCTGTTTCTTGAAGAACGTTCGCTAATTGCTGGGCCGTTATACCATTAATTGCGCGTCTTACTCGCAACTCCAGGTCTTCGCGGGTTGTAACAACGGTTGCATAGACAATGTTTTTTAAATGGCCCCAAACAAAGGAATCAAGAGGTGTCAAATCAGGTGACCTTGGAGGCCATTGCACAGGACCATTTGTCGAAATTACGTTTTCTTGGAATGCCTGTTGAAGGTAATCAGTTACTATTCTTGAACTATGGGGAGGAGCTCCATCTTGTTGGAAATACATTCCCTGTTGTAGATGGAAAGGTAATTCAGTTAACCTGTCCTCAATTTCATTTTGCAGAAATCCTAAGTATCTATCTCCAGTCAAGCGTTCTTCAAATATTATTGGACCAATGATTCTACGACCGAGTATTCCAAGCCAAACATTGAAACCGAACCGCACTTGAAAGTTACCCTCCCTCAATAAATATTGATTTTCTTGTGACCAATACCTTGTATTTTGTCGGTTAAATAATCCAATATTTGTAAACCTAGACTCGTCCGAAAATAAAATCCCTCCCAAAAAAGCATTGTTTGGCTGCACATTATTCTGCAAGATCCAATTGCAATATTCCATCCTACGTTCATAATCATTTTCGTACGGGTGCTGGTGCAATTGATATTTAAAAGATTTATAATTATGTTTGTGCAAGATTCGGCTTACCGTTTGGTGACTAATTACCAATTCAAACCCAATTTGCCTTAAAGAAACAGTCTTATCAACTTCTATTCGAGCTAAAACATTAATTTCCGTTCCTTCGTCAATGATAACGTTTTCTTCGGGATCTCTTCAGAATTGATTTTCAAGACGATTAAAATAATTTCTCGCTGGACATTGTCTATCAGGATATCGGTTGGCATAAAGGTTTCTAGCCGCAACGGCATTTTTTCTACATTCCCCATAAATAATTAACATGTCCACTTTTTCATCCCTTGTATAAATGTGGGGCATTTTGAATAAAAATAACAACAAATTTAAAGATTTTTCCAATACACAATAAAAACACCGATAAACATCTCCCTGTAACTCAAGATCGAAAAAGATGTTGACAGTTAATCAAAAAAAGTTGTCATGAAAAATAATGTATGAGTTTTCTTATTTTGAATCAATATATTTTCGTATTCAGTGAATATCCGTTAGTTTTCAATCAGTTTAATAAATAACGAGTCATTGAAGTGTTTTACGAACCCCGGCTATTAGTTATCACAGTTTTTTTACATTTGGTGCCGAAACCAGGGACCTTTAAAGAAGACTATATTGAACTTGATATGGAATCCGCGTATAGAGCGACTTGTCGACACAAGTAACTAAATTGATGAACACTGCCACAAATTTGCTAAACGATAACGATACGGACACAGATGAATTTGTGGTAATGCTCGCGAGACTGAAATCTGCTAGAGAAACTTTATCGATGGCTAATCGGGAAGTGACGGTGAATGAACAAGACGCCGAGACTGAATATGAAACGAGACTCGAATATGACGACAAAGCAGTAACTACGATGGCTAAATTGGAACGCCGCATAGAAAAATCTAAAACGATAGCGAGTATTCCCCAGAGGATAGCCCAGGATCACATTAACAATGAAATTGTATGGCAGAAATCTACGGTAAGGTTACCTAAGTTAGAGCTCAAATATTGCAATGGAGATATATCAGCATGGCCGTCTTTTTGGGAACAATTTCGCACTGTTGTGCATGAAAATAAAGAACTTGATGCCATAACTAAATTCAACTATTTGCAATCAGTTCTAGTAGGGAAGGCTGCCGCAACAATAAGTGGACCAACACCCACTGCTGCTTGTTATAATGACTCCATTGAAATGTTAAAATCCGAATATGGAAATAATGATAGAATTATTGACAGTTACGTTCATAAATTGAACTCTTTGAATGCTGTCAAAAACAAAAACGAAATATGGGCACTCCGTAATTTATACAATACAGTGTCCTCTATCATGCGAACTTTCAATGCTTTGAGTGTGCCGATGAAAGAATACGGGATGATGTTGAAATCATGTTTATTGAGAATGATACCATTTCAAATGAAAGTCGATTTTATCAGAATCTATAATAACGAATCTCACAGCGCAGTAGTAAATAGTCGCCCTGAAATTAATATTGGTGAAAACGAGTCTACTCCTGAAAGAGCAATAGACAGCAACGGGAACGAAATTGAGTCCATTGAACAAGCGAAAGACATCAATTTACCTATATAAGCTTCCGATTCGAAGAAAGTCGACACATCAAAATTTGAAAAGGGTGATAAAAATAAACACTGCACTGCAGCTGGACCTTTGACTGGTGTTTCAAACAAATGTTCATTTTGTAACTCAACTACTCATGAGTTACAAAAGTGTGAGGGTCCTCTTCAGGAGCGGAAAATTATATTAAAAAAGAACGCTCGATGTTTCAGATGCACTAAAGCTAACCACACATCTCGTCAATGCCGAAACAATTTCATAAAATGTAACGAATGTAAGGGACGGCATGCGACGAGCATGTGCTTTCCTAATTTCATTAAATCGAATAATTCCAATGACACTAGTAGTCCTAGTCCTGCCCAGATTCAGTTGAATTCTTGTAATCCAAATTCATCAACAAGTTTATGAACGAATGGGAGATTTCAAAATGTGTGGCTGCAAACTGTTCGTGCATTTATTTCAAATTCTGATTATTTCAGAATGAAAGATAATTTGATACGTTTTGTTATCGATGGGAGGGCCCAATTAACTTTCATCAAGGAAAATATATCAAGAAAATTCAACGTACCGATCATTGGTACGCATAAAATAACCATACATTCTTTCGGATCAAAGAAAGGAGCCCCCGCAAGATTATGTAACCGAGTATCAGTTAATTTGCGTAGTCTTTACAATGATAATATAATATCCATTAGTGCTATTGAAATTCCTCAAATTTGTTTAAACACACTTTTAACTCCAACTACTGCAGATTTCTGTAATAGAAATGTTTCGAAATCTTCCAATTCAGCGGATGCCAGGATTGAAGGAATTGAACCAATCGAAGGCATAAGTATGCTCGTAGGTGCGGACAATTATTGGGCTCTAGTTACCGGCGAAACTGAAAATATTTCAGAGAGATTGACAGCTGTCAATACTAAATTTGGTTGGACCCTACATGGTCCAGCTTCCATCGATTCGTTTGATGTCAATCAAAATTTTGTTACATTATTGCATGCGACTATGCTTGAAAACGAAGATGAATCCAATGAATCGACTGACATAAAAAAGTTTTGGGATTTGGAAACTTTGGGTATTAGGGATAATGAAGAAATATTAAACGAATTGACTTAGCATTTTAGTAAAAATAATATTGTCATGAGAAGAAATCGAAACGAGGTTTCTTTACCTTGGAAAAATCCAAAAATAAATTTAGATCATAACTTTTCTGGTGCCCTAGCTCGTGTGAAAAGTTTAACATCGAAATTGATCAGAAACTCTGCCTTATTTGAGTACGATTCTGCAGTGCGCGAGTACATCAAATCAGGTTGTGTGGAAATGACAGGCGACGTTTCGGTTAGTTCCATGGACATTCCTCAAAATATAACCCATCTGTATTTTATGCCACATCGACCAGTTTATCTCGAAGATAAAACGACCACGAAATTACGGGTGGTATTCGATGCATCCGCGCATGCTCCTGGATTCGTCTCTTCAAACGAACTGCTTAATCCAGGTGAAAATTCAATACCGGATATTGTGACAATTTTGATGAACTTTCGTGAAGGTAACGTTGCAGTGATTTCGGACATTGAAAAAGCGTTTCTTCAAATTGTGCTAGCGGAGTGTGATCGAGACTTACATAGTTTTTTATGGTATTCCAGTGAATTGGCAGACGTTGAAAATTTGACAAATCTAACAAGGTTTCGAATGACGCGAGTTACCTTTGGTGTTACGAGTAGCCCTTTTTTCCTTGCTGCAGTTATAAAGCATCATCTTTCGATTCAACTAGAAAAATACAAGGTAACCTGCGAAACTCCGGATAATTCGTTTTATGTAGATGACTTAGTTGTATCACTCAAAACACCAAACGAAGCGAAACAGATATACAAGGAATCTACCCAAATAATGTTAGGAGCTGCAATGAAATTAAGAAAATGGTGTAGTAATGATGGAATCCTTCGAAATATGTTTGAAAAAGACAATGTTGCAGATATTTCTAATATTCGAAAAGTTTTGGGTATCCAATGGCATATTAATTCAGACGAATTGTCTATTGACATCAATGCGGTCCTCGAGTTAGTTAAATCTCCAGGAACAAAACGAAATGTTCTGGAAAGGGTATCGAAAATTTATGATCCCATGGGTTTCATAGGTCCTTTCACTCTCCGAATGAAGATATTGCTCCAATCAATCTGGAAATTGAAACTTGGATGGGATGAGTTGTTACCAGGTGATATACTAGAAATGTGGATTGCTTGGAGCAGAGACATTTTTGTTTTACAAGATTTCGTGGTTTCAAGATGTATTGTGGCATTTCCGCATAATAATTTACAGTTACATATCTTTGCTGATGGTAGTCCTCGTGCTTATGGAGCTTTGAAATATATTCGATGTTCATTTGAATCGCAGATCACAGTTAATTTGCTAATGGCCAAAAACAGAGTTGCTCCAATAAAGCAGTCAAGTAATGACTCACTAACTTTTCCTAAATTAGAATTGACAGCTAGTCTTTGTGCTTCCCGGCTGTCAAAATATATCGAAGACAAGTTGTCCATAGTTACCAACCAAATAATCATTTGGTCAGACTCAAAAATAGCTTTATACTGAATTAGGGGTGATGCATCCAGATGGAAACCCTATGTAGCCAATAGAGTGAATCAAATCAGGGAACTTTCGGATATGATCACATTTTGGAAAAGAAAAGAGTCTCTGTTGGAACGGTTGTGGAAATTCTGGATATCAGAATACTTGCAACAGCTTCGGTCAGCCCATTTTACAATATTCAAGAGATCTTCCAGATTTAGAGTTGGGCAAGTTGTATTATCATACGAGCAAGGGTTACCAAGACTTCTATGGAAATTGGCTCGAAAAAAAAGAAGTTTTTTCCAGGAAGAGATGGATATGTAAGAGCGTGCCTTATTCGTCTTGGAAATGGAACATTATTACAAAGACCTGTACAGTTATTGTACCCTTTGGAAATTGAAGATGACATCATTTTCGGCCCCGGGGAGGATGTTGAAAATTCTAAGCAGAAAGAAGTAATTTAGTATCTCCCTGTAACTCAAGATCGAAAAAGATGTTGACAGTTAATCAAAAAAAGTTGTCATGAAAAATAATGTATGAGTTTTCTTATTTTGAATCAATATATTTTCGTATTCAGTGAATATTCGTTAGTTTCCAATCAGTTTAATGAATAACGAGTCATTGAAGTGTTTTACGAACCCCGGCTATTAGTTATCACAGTTTTTTTACACTGAGTGACATACACTGCGCGCCAGGGGCGATTGATATACCGAATTATGCGAAAAATAATATTAGGGGGCAATATGGGCTCAAAATTCTTAGGGATTCATGATCAGGACATCAACCCCAGTACCGATCCATATGTTCGCTGAAAAATTTTCAGTTCTGAAAAATCCGAATTCGTCTTACTTCTTATGGAAACACCCCCGTATCTTCCGTAATTATTGGAGTAGAACTCTAAAATTTGCACGATCGTTAGATAAACCGAGAATGAAACTGAATCCATTCTGGGGTCAACCTGAGTGACATACACTGCGCGCCAGGAGCGATGGATATACCGATTTTTCCGAAAAATCATATTAGGGGGCAAGATAGGCTCAAAATTCTCACGGATTCGTGATCAACACATCAACTCAAGTGACGATCCATATATTCGCTGAAAAATTTTCAGTTCTGAAAAATCCGAATTTGTCTCACTTCCTATGCAAACGCCCCCGTATCTTCCGTAGTTATTGGAGTAGTAACGAACGCTACTGGAGATGATACTGAATATTTTCCAATGTTGACCTGAGTGCCTGAATACTTGAGCGCCAGGGGCGATTGAAATGCTAACTTTTGCGAAAAATAATATAGGAGGCGGGATTAGCGGGATTTCACTGATTCGTGATCAGGACAATAAACTTACAACCGATACGAATTTTTGCTGAAAAATATTTGAGTTCAGAGAAATTCTAATTTTCCCACTTTTCATGGTAACACCTCCGTATCTATCGTTATTAGTGGAGTAGAGCTCTGAAACTTCCACAATAGGTATATTTATATATATATATATATATATATATATATATTTATATATTTAGATATATTTATATATATATATATATATATATTTATATATATATATATATATATATATATATATATATATATATATATATATATATATATATATATATATATATATACAGGGGATGAGTCTTAATTCAATGAATATAACAAACGCCTAATATATTCAATGGAAAGTGCCAAAGCCGACTATTATTGAATCAAAATAGAAAGGAACAGATAAGATCCGAAAAAGATATGGAATTAGATCAACGAGCTACCAAAAGTACAGGAGAAAACACAGAACATTACATCAATGAAAAACACCAGGAACGAAAATGTCTCTGAAGCAACAGATATCGCAACAGTATTCGCGGAGCGCTTCACCACAATCGGCAAAATCTTAGCGGAAAAAATAAACAAACCAAACAGCCCAACTGCTCAACAAAATGAACAATTCTACTGTTATGCTTCCAACAACAATTGAAGAAATCGCTAATACTATTATGGAATTGAAAAGCCATAAGTCTCCAGGTATTGACAATCTAATGGCCGAAACACTCAAAGAAATTATTACATTCGTAAACGAACCCCTCACACATATAATGAACCAGTGCCTAACTCAAGGCTCTTTTCCAGCATCACTGAAAAAAGCTATAGTGGTACCAATCTCCAAAACAGGTGATAAAACATGCCCCAGCAACTACAGACCGATTTCCTTATTATCAGCCTTATCGAAAGTCTTCGAAAAAATACTTAAATTCAGAACAAGTTATTTAAACAAATATAATATTTTCTCAGAGGGACAGTATGGATTTAGAGAAGGCAGATCAACACAAGATGCAATCTCGTACCTGACCAACAAAATCTACTCCGCAATTGACTAAAAAATACCTGCGATCTGTATCTTTGTCGATTTGACCAAGGCATTCGACACGGTGAGTCATGAAATTTCACTAGACACGCTTGAAAAAATTGGTTTTAGAGGTTCTAATCTCAATCTAATAGAAGATTATCTGAGAGACAGACAGCTATGTGTAAGGGTGAATGGAGAACTCAGCCCATTTTTGAATTGTAACTATGGTGTACCACAGGGGACAATACTGGGGCCGCTACTTTTCAATATATATATATATATATATATATATATATATATATATATATATATATATATATATATATATATATATATATATATATATATATATATATATATATATATATATATATATATATATAAATATATATATATATATATATATCAACGAATTATACAACCTACCCAATTATGGTGATATAGTCAGTTTCGCGGATGACACTAGTCTTTTACGAAGCCAAATCATGGAACTGCCTGATAAATAAAATTGAAAATGATCACAATGATAGCTGAATTCTTTGAAAGCAGACTACTCACCATCAACGAAAGTAAAACATATTTCATCCCCTTCACCAGCCAAGCCAATGCAATCCCCTCCCTGACAAACCTTCAAATAAAAACATCCACTAAAACTATAGAAATCTCCCCCAAAAACGATGTTGAATACTTAGGAATTCACATAGGTAGCCAGCTTCAATGAAATACCCACTCGAAAATGCTTACTAAAAAATTAAGAAGCCTCACAGCAAAATTCAAAATATGCCAGACTTTCTGTAATCAAAAACACCTAAAAAATGATGTATTTTGCTCTAGTCCAGTGCCATCTAACACACGGCATAATCGCCTGGGGGGAATGACAAATAATCATTTAGAAAAAATCAAAGTTGCACAAAAATGAATACTGAAAATCATCCTTGGCAAGCATTATAGATGTCCTAGCGACAATGTATTTGCCGAAGGCAACGTCCTAGATATCAGACAACTATACTATCAAGCATTAATACATCACCAACATAAAACCAAACATCTCCAACCAAAAATCACCCACAATTATGACACGCGATATAGAGAAGGGTCACTAACTATACCAAAAATTAATAAAACGATAGGACAAAGGGGACACGGTTTTCTAGGATTAGCTGAATTGGCATGCATGGATGACATTATTTCCTCGACAGAATATCATTTTTGCTTTTGCTTTGAGAGTATTTTTTCATGGGAACATGATAACTTTATGATATTATTGATGGTAGCTATAATATCATTGAGGAAGAGATGCCAGGGATTATCTAATATATTCTATAAAGATAATTCAATCGATTTAAGAATTTCTGAATCAATTGAATAAATTCGTTTGAAATAATACTCTAGAAAAATACGTATATCACATTTTCTTGAAATATTTATATTTTTTGCTATGTAATACTCCAGATCTGAGATTGATGGAATAGTTTTTTCGTAATATAAATGGGTTTGGGAAGAGCAAAAAAAATACCCGTCAAGACGACTTGTCCATACACGGGACAGCGGAGTAACACTCGCTTTGAACAGTTTTTATTATTTTATTAGTAGCAATTAAACTAATTGCGTGGGAGCGAGGTTAGTATCAATCATGTTGTTTTGGTAATTTTCGACCTGGGTTTCTATGGAGCACTCTTGGCAATCGCGTGTCTTCAAATTACCAATCAGAAATAAAAAAAATCCTTCAAGTAACTACATTCGGGAACTTACAATTTGGCCCATTCCAATTTGAAGACTATGAATATTTCAAATAAAAAAAGAAAAATATTTTCATCAATCGAATATAAACTAGTTAGGGTATGAAATGTGTTTTTTTTTAATGTGCGAACTTTTTTAAGGTAGTTGACATATGGTGTGTGATGGAGATGATCTTTTAAAATTATCAAGTCGCGACCACATCAGTAAAAAAAATGTATATTTTATGTTGAATGTTGATTTTGTTACAAATAATCCCTCAATTATTCCACTATTTTTGCTTATTCTTATATTTATATGGTCAGGTGTACGTCCTCATAAAATGATGTTGTAGAACAAATATCTTTGATATTTTTCGAAAACCGACAATGATTGGAACATTTGCATTCAATTTAGCCAAAATTCATATAAAGTACCATCATTTGAGTGCTTGATTGATTACTATCGTCACTATAAAAAAACAAGGATTTGCTAGCTTATCAGCAACTTTTTTCTTTTATAACCGAATATCATTTTATAATCATTTGTTGCTTTCCTTGTATTTTTGGGACGTTCGTCCGCGTTAGTTTTATCGACGAATTGTGGTAACTCGTTTCCAAAAAAGGAGGTTTTGAATAAGACAGCCCTTCACGTTGTGTTTACTTATTTTTTTAAATTTCTTACGTTGACAAGCGTATATATTCAGAGTCAATTCAATTTGACAGGGGTGACATCGCCGCTAGATCGACGAAGAACAACTGATCACGCATAGGCGTGCGGATTTAACTAAAATGAGGCATACATATGAGATGAACATCAAACATACAGCTCGCCTTGAGAGCTTGGGCTTTCAACGAAGAAGATACATTAGTGAATCAAAAAATTTAAAAGATCGGCTTCGATAGTCTATAGCTACATATAATTGTCCATATATGAGGCTTTCCTCTAGTCAATAGGTAGAGTACTCACTTTTGTTACACTACGCTTTACTACACCATTCTTGGTCAGAACACTAACTACTCACACCACGTTGTCCCTTCCTGGATGGACGGCGACAGTGCGACCTAGACGCCATTGCATTGGTGGTGGATTCTCCTCTCGTAAAAGTACAAGTGGGTTCGTTCTGACTGATTCCGGGGTTTCTGCCTTCCACTTGCTGCGCTGTTGCAAAGAAGTAATGTATTCCAACGAACAACGCTTCCAGAAGTGTTAGGTTAATTGTTGCAGACGCTGAAACAGCTTCAATCTATTTGTTGGCAGGTCGGTGCCGCCACGTTGGGGTTCAGCTATCATGGAGTCACCAACCAGGAAGTGAGCCAGGGTAAGTGCGGATCAATCGTTTGGGTCGTGAGATAGGACAGTGATAGGACGAGAGTTCAATATTGCCTTAATCTGACGGAGTACAATGTACAAACATTCGTAATTCAAATGTGCATTCCCTAGAATTCGAGTTAAATTATATTTTGTCGCCTCAACAGCAGCCTCCCACAATTCGCCTTGGTGGTAAACTAGCGGGGGTATAAAGTGCCACGTGATGGAATTTTTTAAAAGATAATCTCTAGTTTCTCCGGATTGAGTAGATCTTCTGATGTCATTGATTCAACTCATTATTCGCCCCCACGAAGTTACTGCCGTTATCAGAATAATTAGCTGTGCATAAAGCACGACGTGAAACAAATCTTTTGAGACAGTTGAGGAACGCTTCAGTAGATGAGCTAGTTGCCAGTTCAATGTGCACCGCTTTGATTACAAAACATACAAAAATACAAATATACGATTTTACAAATTCTCTTGATCGTATAAAACTATCTTCAATAAGAATAGGCTCCGCATAGTCAACACCCACTACGAGGAAAGAATGTTTTGGGACCAACCTGGCCTCAGGAATGTTCCCCATGAGAGGGTTCGAAATTGGAGGCTTCGCTTACACACTCACACACACTTACACACTTGCGTGTTATGCCCCAAACCACACTCCTTCCGTTAATAGGCCAATATTTGCTCCTCACAGAATTTAAAGTGGATGTAAGCCCGAAATTAAGTGTAAGTATGTGTTCATATTGAATCAATTTTATAGTAAATGTGTTTTTGTCGTGCAGCAATATAGGATGCTTTTATCTAGTCTCTCATGGGAATATACTATTGTTCCGCCGATTTATTTATAGCCGAAGTAGCACACAGAGGTCTTTATTCGGTTGTACAGATGTCTACTAGACCTTTCGCAAAAGTCCATTGCGTATGTCTTGTAATATGCCAAGACGTCGCTATGTATGCCAATACGACAAAAAGGCACACACTTGCGATGTCACATCGACGTTATGAAGTAATGGTAACGACTTGCCAATATAGACTTATATAAGCCAGTCGCAAAAGGGTCGTTCTGTGGTCCTAGTGTAGTCATTATATCATTATGCATGGAGGTCATAATATTTCTAATAGAGTATTACAATATGTATTTCATATCAAAAGATTAAATATAATATTAATATAATATATAAGTCAGTCTTCCTTCACATGTTCAAGATACTCTGTGGTAATGTCCTATATCCACTATATGTACTAACAACAAATGGCCGTGATAGTTATCGAGATAAAAATGATTTTCATTTATGTGTCTTTAATAATTGTTCTGAAACTCTAGTGACCTAGCAAATCCATTTTTACGATCAAAATCTAATTCTACTCACTCGAAGTTCATGCGCTTCGAAAATAGTAAGTGAATATTTATTTTCATTTCAGAAATAATATATTTTATAAATTTTTTTCATTAATCGTTGGAATATGTAGACCATATTACGAAAGATACTTGATTAGCACATCTCCAATAATTTTTTAATTGATATAACACCCAGGGTCCCATATTTTTGTTCCAATAGGCTACCAGAGTGATGTTATCAATCAATCGAAAAACATGGATGCCGTCCTTCTAGTGTCGAAAAGTTGTAATTACTCCGGTACGTACTATCATTGAATAGTTTACGAGTGTCTCAAAGACATCGCATTATCTTACATAAAAAAGTTGTTATGTAGTCGCTGTGACCACAAGTAGCAAGTTTTGTTGTACCAACGTCGTAATGCTATCAAAACTCAAAACAGAAAAAGATAGACACTGAGTGCATAAGCATTCCGCTAGTTCCACCTAATGGAAAATGCTAGAATAACTGACAACTGATATTTACAATAGAGGTTAATGTTGATGTTGAACAGTTATATTTGAATATTTTTCACTCGAAATGTACATAAATATTATTTATGTCTTTCCTTGTGAAAACAATTGAAGGGACTTGATGAACTTCACTTTTTTGCAGTGTCCCGATAGACTGATTAATTATTTTTTATGTTAATTTTGGGGTAGGCACTCCTTCCTCTTCATATTTTTTTACATTTTTCTATACGCTCCAGTTCTCTTGTAAGGCAGAGTGGATTTTTGTTTTGGCATTTTAATCATTCATACGGAACTGAATATTCCACATATATAATAACACAATATACCTATCCAACAAAAATAACATAACCAACAAAAATAATCTAATCATAGGTACATAATGTAATCATTACGACCAAAGTTCATCAGTTGATGAAACTACATTACATGAGTACAATATGTAGTCGTAGAAACGTTTCAGAAATCTATTCATCAGAATCACATATGTTCATTGTCATAATAACCTCACACCAACTGCTCTTAAGTTCTACTTAACGACACATACAATTTATTTACATACAAACCACAGAACAACTTCATCCCGAGAATTTTTTATTGTACTCTCGTTATATCTACTACCCGACGTCATAGCCTGAAGGTTATAAAACGCACATTAACTTTTTGGTTCTAAAATATTACAAATACGTGGTCTTTAAGACGGTATAAGAAGTCATTATGTCGATTTTATGACTCTGTGCTACTTGGGAGTAATTCACTCGATTTTGACCAAGCCCTCTTCGTTTGCAATGCGTGAATTACCGTAGAGGAACTAGATGCTTGACATACCTTCAGTAGTAAAATGAGCGAATTGTCCAGTTCATTGCGAGTTAAATTATCATTAAATTTCATTTAATTTTTAGAATTGCAATTGTGCACATATCTCAACATGTATGTAAATACACGATGAGTTTTGGTGAAAGATGAAAATCTTTCTAGCATGAATTGAGGACAGTTGTGCTTGTTTACTTCTGTATCGGGTGTAAGAAAGGGGGACCGGACCATCATAACTCGTTTTGAATGAATTTTTTAGGGTTCTCACCTCGGAAAATGATATTGGCATGGTTTTTACTCCCTTCTTTGTGTCTCCAAGCATGTGGAGCAGTTAAATCTCGTATTTTGGATATCCGATTGGCTACAAAGGTTTTCCAATTACTTGGTTCCCATTCCAACCAAGCTAACACGATAGTTGAATCGCACCAATAAAATTTTCTCAGCACGCCCATGTTCAAAGATTCATCCACCCTATTTGTCAAGCACGCGAGTACAAAAGCGCCTGAGAGTTCTAAGCGTGGTAAAGTTAATTTCTTCAATGGGGCGATTTCAGACTATGCACACAATAATTTTGCACACAGAATCCGTGCATTTGAATTTCGACCATTTGACGAACGGTCACTTGACGAGGAATACGAATCTCATTGATACTTGGGAGTTGACGGCAAAGCTGTAGCCATGTGGTATGCATATCCAGGGGGATTGATTCGTCCCACTCCGAATGTAAATCCTAGAGTTTCTGTAAAATAAGTTTTGCAAGGACGATGATTGGGCCGATCAGTCCCAAGGGATCGAATATTTCTGATATGGTCGCAAAGATGGTGCGTTTCGTAACTGGAGTTTTCAAATTTATGTCAATGCTATACGCAAATGTATCATTACTTGGGTTCCACATGAGCCCCAATATTTTGACACTTTTGTCATTCGATATGTCATATTTTGGTAGTGAATTAACATCAGAGTTATCTAAAAATTCTTCGCAGTTTGATGCCCACTTTCTCAATGGAAATTTTCCACTTTCTACTATTTCTACAATTTGATTTTTTAGAGTGAGCGCTTCAGACACCAAATTTGCGCCCTTGATTAGGTCGTCAACATAAAAATCTTGCTTCATTACATTGCATGCATGAGGGTACATATTCTCATATTCATACGCCAATTGCATTAACGAACGACAAGCTAAAAAACGGTGTTTCAATTCGTCGCTCGGATTAGAACGCCATAATATCCTTTGAAGATCGCGTTGCGTTTCATTCAAATTTATTTGTCGATACATCATTTTTACGTCACCAATAAATACGTCATGCTTTCTGAATTTGGGAATGATTGAGAATAGTTCCGATTGAATCGTTGGTCCTACCTTCGAAACATTATTCAAAGATAGGTAAACCGGAGCTTGTTGGATTGGATGCATCATAAACGACACGAAGTTTAGTAGTGGTGCTACTTTCCTTTAACACCCCGTGGTGCGGTAAATCACATTTAATATCGGAAACATCGTTCTTTAAATCGACTGCCGTCATATGCCCCAATTGAATGTACTCATTCATGAAATTCACGTACGACCTTTTGTATTCTGAGTCGCGTATGAATCGTTTTTCAATCGAGGAAAATCGGACGATCGCGCCTTTCTCGGATTCGCCAAATTGATTAAGCTCATCCTTCACCGGTAAAGTTACTTCGAAACGACCTTGATCATCTCTTCGGAATGTTTTAGCATAATGATCTTCACATTCGAGTTCTTCCAAAGTGTAGTGGTTTTTTGTTTTTACCTCCTCTATTTTCCAGAACGCTTGTTCGTTCGTTCGTATAATTCGTTATTTCTTATTATAGCAATATTGCATGAAATTCGCGTATCGTAATTTTCAACATTCAAATATCCTGAGACTACCCAACCTAGTTTGGTTTTCGGAATGATTGGATTGCTTGCATTTGTCTTTATTTGACCTACACACAATATGTCGAAAAACACCCTAGCCCCTAACAAAATATCAATTGTCCTCGATTCATCGAAGGTGCTATCTGCCAGAATTATATTTTTTGGTAAATTCATTGTCGAGATATCGAATGATATTTGTGGCATATTTTCGGCTATGTTATCGATTACTAAAAAAGTTTCTTATTTTCCGTCGACTGAATATATGAATGTTTCCGTTTCATTCGATATGTTGCTGATAGAGTTGTTGATGCCCGCCACCGGAATATGAATTCTGAACGTTTTCAATTTGAGTTTATTTGCCAGATGATTTGTGATGAAATTCGATTGCGATCCGCTTAAGATGTCTAAAAACCCTGAGAATGAACTGATTCGATATTGTTTATATTTTCGAGGGGACACCACCTGTTACTTCAACAGAACTTCTCTCTGTGGCGGTCTATGGTAGATGGCGCCGTCCGTAAATGTTTGTTTATATTCTCGCTTGATGTCAGAACTTAATTTCTGACATCTACAGCATTTTATATGAAATTATTTTCATTGTTTTTTCGGTATCTATGCGTTTTCCATCTCTTTGATTTAAAATCTTGCTTGGCTTATTCCTGAGTTTGTTCTTTAAAAAATCACTCGTTCATCAGTTCATTAGTGCGTGAGGAATTGTTCATTTTCAGGTAGTGTAGTGTGTGAGGATACTTTTTGTAGAAGGGGCCATATTTGTATTTTGTGTGGACAGTATAAAGCCGCAGATTCGAATATTCACCTGTATTCAGTACCAAAAGCAAGTACAAATCTGTACAAATCTTGAATTGACTAATAATGATATTTTCATAGTTCATCATATTGTATGCATTGAATTTAATATTTTCTGCAATTTAATGACAATTTCATTTCCAATTCTGTCTGTCAAAATGCAGTTAACCTCACATTGAAATGGTACAAAATACGAAAAACAACACAGCAGTGCTTTCTTTGTGCATTGTTCGGGGGCTTCGAATTCTAGCTTTGCTATTGGTGAAGTTTGACAGATAACTTTATTCAACCAATAGCAAAGCTAGAATTAGAACCCGCGAACAGTTCGCCTCAAAAATGAAGCTGGGGAAATAAATATACCCTGTTACTGAATTGAAACTAAAACGAAATTGGCGCCATCTGACACGCTAGTGATCTCTATTATCAAGTAGGCCAAGTGTCGCCAAGTTGATCCTAAACTTCTACAGGTATAAGTGCAAGCACCAGGGTTTTTAGACATCTCAGATCCGCTATTTAACATCGCCCTGCACGCTACTAAATTTCCCTCAAAGTCGTGAACATTTATTATGGCTGTGGCGAGTAATACTTGCGATGAATATGATTCAAAGACTGGTACAGATGCGCCCCTGTCTTTGATTTTCATGGTAGCCAGCGAATGCTGCATTCGCGTAGTTTCACCGTGGTCGTCTTCGCTTAGCTGTCGTGATTCACCGGTCGATGTCGACTGTACATTGTTGTCGGTTGAACGCGCGGTGCCATTGGCGTGCATAGAGTGTAGAAGGGAGTAATGTTTTTTATTACAGAAACGACAGTTGGATGAACGGCAATTTTGTTGTAAGTGATTTGGTCTTAAGCAATTAAAACATAGCTTGTGTTTTTATACTTCTGCGTATCTATTAGTAATGGATATTTCTTTGAATTTATCGCATTGGGAATTGCTTGCAAAAAGAACAAGCTATTTTTCGCATGGATGAGTAAGAGTGATATTTTTCTTCGCGGTTCGAGTAAGTTTTTTCTTCGCGGTTCGATACACCCGGTTTAGGAGTCTTGGTTTTATTTTTAATCGTCTCTAGTAATTGACAACGTTTCGTCAGGAATTCTGTCAATGCCGCTAGTTTCGGAGAATCACTGGGTGTTTCTTCCCACTCCCCTTTGCTAATAGGATCAAGTTTCGATGATAAAATGTATATGAGAAGAGTATCCCATTTTTCAATGGGTTCCTTTCATGCCTTCAGGGTACGTAGATTTCTGTTAAAGTTGTCGAGGAGCTTTCTTAGATATACGTGAGACTCAAATTTTACGGGATATAGCTCAAAAATTGCTTTGATGTGTGTATTATGAGTTTGTTATTTTTGAAGCGTTCTTCCAGCATAGTCCAGGCTATAGAATAATTTGCATCAGTTTCTTCGAGTGAGTGTATGACTTGCGCTGCCTCTCCTTTCACACACGAATGCAAATAATGAAATTTTTGTATGTCTGAAAACGATTTATTGTCGTTCATCAATGAGATGGAGGTGTCCCTAAAAGCCATCCATTGATTATAATGACCATAAAAATTGGGTAGACTTGGTTGTGGCATTATTATCATTATTATTAACACTATTAACATCAACACCGATTCCTCCTTGGCTAGACGACAAATTTGTAGTCTGTATATTTTGAGCTTCGAGTTTATTGAATTCCGCTATAATGAGCCTTTTTATGCACCATGAGAAAACACTGTAATTAGAAAGTATATGTGCTAATATCATTTGAGTTTTTTTTTTCTGATTGTGAGTTTTTCCATATTCCGGAGAATTGTGGTTTCGTAACGTTACGTTCACCAAAAGTTGATTTGGCATCGTTGTATGTGTTGTGCACCATGGAATTGTGACGTAATGACATTTGTTATTTGATACTTTGATAGGTTCGTTCGTTTGCTCCTCGGACTAGAATATTATCAATCGTTTTTTTCTCTTCAGCTCTTTTTCTTGCAGATATCTGATACGAGACACGAGATATGCAATGCAGAGATCTGCTACAAACGAACAAGCTCTCCATGAATGATTCGTATTGAAAAATTTCCGAAATTATTTTCTAATTTTAATAACTGTGAAAATGTCTAAAAAGTGCTATGTGATCGGTTGTCTAAACACCAGTGAAAGTTCAAATAAACTATTTTTTTATGCACCTGAAGATGAAGGGCGTCGTAAGAAATGGCTCTAGAAAATCAATTAGACCTTTGAAAAAAGCGGAAATATATGCTTTTGTGCAGAACATTTTCAGGTGAGTACATCAATAAACGATCTTCAATTTCACTCAATACAAGTTTTGTATTAAAATCATCAATTAGTGCTGTATTTTATATCCAGTCCTATAAACATATTATTCTTTGGTTCCAGCTGGAAGAAGATACTACGAATTGGGAATATGCCAGAACAACAGGATCAAAATTTATGTTGAAGAAAGATGTCTGTCCACATATCAACCTGAAACGGCATTGGTCTGACAATGTTTCATCACAAGAACATGACCTACCAACTATGAATACACCCAACCAAATGAAAACATCACTCCTTCAGCTAGTAAAATATTGTGTCGAGTGAGTGAATTCATCCATAGGAAATATTTACTCAAGAGATTCGAATAGTTCTTCTAGCAGTAGCCAAGTTAATACATTATCCGATTCACCAAAAAATAACACCAACAAAGAAAATTCCGAGTATATTCCTAGTCAGTCTTCATCTGATCCTGATAGTGAAAATATCGAAGGACAGCAGCGCCAACTCTTATTTATTGCACGTATAGGAAAGAAGAGAAGATTTTATTTGTGGCTCCCTGAAAGTGATAACCACATTCTGAAATTCATTACCAAAATTGGAGAAATTAAATATATGGATGATACGGGTTGGGATGTATACTTTCGATTGGCTGATGACATTAATTTGAGTATATCAAGTGTTCACAAGATTTTCACAAAAGATGTGCCTATGATGGTGTTACTTGTTTCCTGATTCAGTTTCATCATATATTATATTTGTTACTTCCATTTTTATTTGACCCTGTATAATGAGTTGTTTTAAGTCAGTTGACAAGAAATAAAATAGAAATTGATTGTCAAAAAAGTAAAGTCAAGTTTTTCTACAATTCTTTTGATTGAACCAGCCAAAAATATTCTGGAAGACATCCAGACGACATTGCAGACAGCAACATTGGTCCTTCTTAGCCAAATCTGAAGAATTGGGGAAATTCGAAATTCGAGGCGGAACAATGAGTCTAAATGGAGCCCAGACAGGGACAATCAAGAAAAGATATGACACAAGATTTAGCAGACGAGCTAAAACAGCCGATCACTTACCGAATGCTGCAACTGAGCAGAAAATTGAAACAAATAGTGGTACGAACAAGGAGACTTCTAATATCCAGCAGGATATTACCAACAACGATGAGGATAAAAGTTCAACCGGTAAATCTAAAGAGAAAGGACACGGACAACTTAGAGGTGTGGTGAGTTCCAGAGTTTCTCAAGTGGAATCTATCAAAACCAAGAAATCTAATTCCTCAATCGTCGAAAGAAAAAAATTGTTAGAGATCGAGTTGGAAGCAGAACGAAAAATCATTGAAATGAAAGAAAAATTTATTCGCAAGCAACTAGAATTAGAAAAGCTGAAATTGGAAGACATCTCAGAAGAAAGGAAAAGCCAAAAGTCCAATAGAGTTTCGGTAAGAAGTGTGGAGTCAGGTGAGTCATTAGATAATGATTTTCTTATAAATAAGTGGATGGATCAGTCACTGTCGGCAGAAAAAAATGAAACTAGTAGGAACAAGGTTTCAGAGAATAGAAAAGAAATGAAACATTTTGACACTGACAATTTCTTCATTCGAAGACAATGTTTAGACAGAAAACTACCAATTTTTAACGGCAATCCTACCGAGTGGTTAGTTTTCATGAATGAATATACAGAGACAACAGAATTATGTCACTACTCTGACAACGAAAATTTAATAAGATTACGTAAGTGTTTGAAAGGTGAAGCCTTAGAATCGGTCAAAATGTTACTCATATCCCATTATAATGTTCCAGAGATTATCGAAACTTTAGAAAATCTCTACGGTAAGCCAGAATATATTATAAAACATTTGATATCCCAAGTGAGAAGAGCTCCTGCTCCGAAAGATTATAAACCTGAGACAATTTTGAAGTACGCCAATGCTATAAATAATTTAGTTGCTGCTATAAAACATTTAGATAATGACATTTATTTGCAAAACCCTATGTTATTGGAGGAGTTCGTTTCAAATTTGTCTGTTGGATTGAAACAACAATGGGCTATGTACGCTATCAATCTCAAAGAAATAAATCTACTGAATTTTTGCAGCTGGATGAAAGACGTAGGGAGAGCAGCCGGTTTACTTCACAACCCTATGACCCAGTTTGATCACCGGATGTCGAGGAAACCAGAAACAATACTAGTGGCCAACCGGAAACGAGACGAAAGTAGGACTGAGAGTTCCAGGAAAAACTGCCAATGTTGCGAGAACAACAAACATGATTTGACCATATGTTCAAAATTCAAAGAAATGGATGTTGATGGCAAATGGAGCTTTGTTACAAAAAACAGGTTATGTATTTCATGTTTAAAACCTAATCATCGCATTAGTGAATGTCGTTTCAAGCGAAATTGTAGCATTGAGAATTGTAGACAGAAACACAATCCACTTCTTCATAAAAATTTCAGCAATCAAATCAGAGAAGATGAGGATGCCGAAAGATCACATGACATTACAGCCCAAGAATCCAGTTACATTCATCAGTCGAGGAGACCAGTGATGCTGAGGACTATCCCAGTGGAAGTTACAGGTCCAAGCGGGAAATTGCTGATTTATGCACTTCTGGAGAGGGAGACAGTGACACTTCTGGAAGATGAGGTAGCAAATAGAATTGGTCTAGTAGGAATAAAAGAACCACTTTGTATGCAGTGGACCAATAATCAGACACAGACAGATTTAAATTCCAGAAGAGTGAGTTTACAAATAAAAGGTTGCTTTTCAAATGCCAAAAATTTTTCAATTACAGATGTAAGAACAATTAGAAGTTTAGACTTACCTATGCAATCCCTCAACATGGAATATGTCACGCGTACCTGGCCATATCTTAAGAATATTCCTATACAATCTTTTGAAAACATCGTTCCAAAAATGCTTATAGGTACTGACAATTATGATTTGATAATGCCAAGAGATTTTGTAGAACAGTCAAGGTTTGAACCTAGAGCCACTCTTAGTAAATTGGGATGGGTTATAAATGGTCAAATATTAAAAAATAAAATTGATAATACCTATAGTTTTCATATTTGCGATAGAAACTATGATGATGATTCTCTTCATATCCTTGTACGAAACTCTCTGCAAATTGATAATAGTCCATTTAATCAAGAAAATCATTTTTCTAATAACGACGATCAAATCATGAAAATGATTGAATCGAGAACGAAAAGAATAGGTAATCGATTTGAAACCGGGTTATTATGGAAAAGAGAAGGTATCATCCTTCCCAAAAGTAAAAATATGGCCTTAGCTCGACTGTACTGCCAGGAGAGAAAAATGGACAGAGACATAGAATTTGGTAAAGCATATTGTGCAAAAATTGATGAATATATTTCTAAAGGATATTTAAGGAAACTAGATGAGAATGAAATTTCTTATGATTCGGACAAAACTTGGTATCTGCCTCATTTCGCGGTATTTAATCCAAATAAACCAGGTAAGCTACGAATGGTCTTTGACGCTGCATCAAAGTCAAACGGGTTGAGTCTGAATGACATGTTGTTACAGGGACCTGATCTATTAAAGCCATTGATTGCGGTACTTCTGACATTTCGACAAAGAAAAGTAGCATTTTGCGGAGATATCCGCGAAATGTTCCATCAGGTTGTCATTAGAGAAGAGGACAGATCATCTCAAAGGATTTTATGGAGAGGTTTGGAAAGGACTCGTGAACCGGATATATTGGAAATGCAAGTCATGACTTTTGGAGCTTGCTGTTCACCATGCCTTGCTCAATATGTTAAAAATAGAAATGCTGCAGAATTTCGATTCGAATTTCCTGAAGCTTATCACGCTATCGTCAATAAACATTATGTAGACGATTTTCTGGCAAGCTTTGACACTGAGGAAGGGGCTGTTAATCTGCTCGAAGAAGTTATTCATGTACATAGAAAAGGTGGGTTTCATATCTGCAATTGGCTCTCCAATTCAAAAAGTGTACTGAGTAAACTTCCCCTAAACCTTCGAGCAAATTCAATCAAATATTTCGAGTCAGATGCGGTACTACCAATAGAAAGAGTTTTAGGTATCCATTGGAACCCGGAAGAGGACAATTTCATGTTCAATTTCCATAGAGAGCAGGTACAATTGATTGGTAGTGCACATTCATTGACCAAAAGACATATTCTTAGGATCGTAATGAGCATTTTCGATCCCCTAGGTTTTATCAACAATCTAGTTATACAAGGGAGAATAATTCTACAAGATTTATGGCGATACAAAATTGGATGGGATGAAAAGGTTCCAGCCGAAATTTTAACAAGATTTGGCAAATGGCTTGAGGAGATGGATAAAATAAATGAAATTAAAATACCAAGATGCTATTCCCTGAAAATTCCAGTGGCACAGGTAATCCAATTACACACATACTGTGATGCAAGCGAAAAATCGTATACAGCTGTTTGTTACCTGAGAATCCAAACAAATGATTGCATAGAGGTATCATTTGTTTCCTCCAAATGTAGACTTGCGCCCCTAAAAACTGTAACAATTCCAAGATTGGAGTTACAAGCAGCAGTCATGGGAAGTAAATTAGCCAACAATATTCGACAATCACTGGAAATCAAAATAGACAAGTCGGTATTTTGGACAGATTCCAAGATCGTTTTGTGTTGGATTAGGTCGAAAGAAGGAAAATACAAGCAGTATGTTTCGAATAGGGTGAGTAACATTTTGGAAAATTCAGACCGATTAGACTGGAAATGGGTACCAAGTAGTTTGAATCCTGCGGATGAAGCAACACGGGAAAATAAAAGGACACATAATAGTTGGTTGAAAGGACCTGACATGCTTTTCAAAGATATTAATACTTGGCCAAATGAGGAAATGAGAAATGATAAGTGTACCGTAGAAATAAAAAAACAATTTCTTGGAGTTTTATGCCCATGTGATTTTCCAGAACTTCCTGATATATCACATTTCTCTTCGTTTATGAAACTTCTTAGAAGCACAGCTTGGGTACTCCGATTCACAAAATGTTGTAGAAAACGTGGTCGAAAAGGAGAGATAGATGTAGATGAGATCTGTGAGGCGGAATTACTATGGTGGAAAAATGTCCAAAAAAGTTGTTTTGATAAGGATATCAGACAACTGAAGACAGGACAAGACTTGAAAAATAGCAAAATTAAAAAGCTATCCCCATACATCGACAAAGTGGGGATTCTCAGAGTACGAAGTCGTATAACTGAGGATATAACAGGATTTGAAAGACACCCAGTGATATTGGACACAAAACATAAATTTACAAAGTTATTGGTGACATTTTTTCACGAAAAGTTCAAGCATCAAAGTCGCCTCACTGTTAGCAATGAAATACGACAGAAGTACTGGATCATCGGACTCAATAATTTGGTGAAGAAAGTTGGACACGATTGTCAAATTTGTAAGAATAAGAAAGCCATACCCAATATTCCTGTAATGGGAGATCTACTGAAAGAACGTGTTACGCCATATGTAAGACCTTTCACATGTTGTGGTATGGATTATTTCGGACCATATCACGTAAAGGTTGGCCGAAGAAGAGAAAAACGTTATGACGTGATTTTCACCTGTTTGACTACTCGGGCAGTGCACTTAGAAATAGCAAATTCATTAACAACTGATTCCACTATAATGACTATTCAGAGAATGAGTTCTAGAAGAGGATACCCATCTAAAATTTTCAGTGACAATGGCACCAATCTGAGAGGTGCTGATAAAGAATTGGATATTGCACTGAAGAATTTTAAACAGAATGAAATCATATCTAATTTATTTGTTCGAGGAATAAACTGGAATTTCAATCCCCCAACAGCGTCCCATATGGGTGGCGTATGGGAGAGGCTCATTAGGTCTGTGAAGACTACCCTAAAAATGATTCTGAAAGAACAAGCCCCCACAGATGAAGTTCTGCACACTGTATTCCTTGAAGTGGAAAATATATTAAATCATCGCCCGCTAACCGATGTCTCTTTAGAACACGAAAATGACGAAGCACTGACCCCTCATCATTTCTAACTTGGACCTCAAATTGATCCTGACATGAATTTTCTTGAACATTTTGTTTCTGATGGTACGTTCTTGAAAAAGCAATGGAGAATCGCACAGGACTTATCGAATAAATTTTGGAACCGGTGGATAAAGGAATATTTGCCAACACTCCGTAGCCGAAAGAAATGGAATGACGAAGCATCCCCTTTGAAACTCAACGATATACTGATCATTGTTGATAATCTTTCTCCACGTAACCACTGGCTGCAAGGGATCGTGACAGCAGTATTTCCTGGAAAAGATGGCCGTGTACGAGTAGCGGATGTCAAGACGAAAAATGGAGTGTTTCGAAGACCAGTTGCAAAATTATGTAAACTAGATGTTCGAAAAACCGAATCCAATTAGGGATGAAGAATTCAAGAATCCTTCATCGGGGGGGATAATGTTACTTGTTTCCTGATTCAGTTTCATCATATATTATATTTGTTACTTCCATTTTTATTTGACCCTGTATAATGAGTTGTTTTAAGTCAGTTGACAAGAAATAAAATAGAAATTGATTGTCAAAAAAGTAAAGTCAAGTTTTTCTACAATTCTTTTGATTGAACCAGCCAAAAATATTTTGGAAGACATCCAGACCACATTGCAGACAGCAACAGATGGTAAATTGTTTACAAGAGCTCATATATTGGCCTGACATATCTGAAATCGAAAGAAATTTGCCGATCCCTTTCAGAGCTCGCTATAAGAAAGTTATTCCGATTATTAATTGTCTGTAAATTGAAAAACCCTCTGATCCTGTTCGTCTGTCCATGACTTGGTCAGAATACAAAAAACGCAATACTGCAAAAATTTTTATATCTGCTATGCCAAATGGCACAATACAATTTATTTCAGGAGCATACGATGGAAGATAGTGACTAAAGTTTGTCTTTCAGTCGCAGATGATTCCACTTCTGATTTTATGAACATCCTGTTTATATTTTCAACAAATCAATTCATTTCTTCCATTTTAATCTAAATTCAAAAATACTTCAAATAACTAGAATGTGCAGTATTATGTCAAAGTTTCCTGAGTTTTGTTGTCACATTCTCTTCATGAATGCCAATATCTTCAGAAATCAAAATTTCTATAGCTTTGTAACCATAGACCATAGGAAAATTTTTGACTATAGAAAATGTTAACCTGTATTTGTAGAAAAATAGATGAGTAAACGTCTTTATCTTTGAATTAGTATCCCTCAACAAAGAGTTGGTGTGAAATAAGTAAATAACAATTTTGCAAAAAATGTATGAAATTTGTATAAACATTCTTCCAGTCTATTCATTCTTAATTATTAATTATATTTTCCGTAGTTCAAACTCAATAAATATTTGACTCATCACATAAAGGAAACACTAACAGGTACAGAATATGAATTCATTTATATTATAATACAAACAGACACAGCTTGCATATATATTCACAGTATAATTTATTTATGATTATATCTTAACAATTATGTACCATCGAGAATATAGACATTGTACATATTGTGGATAAGTTTGAATAAAAGTATTATTAAATAATTTTATAACATTCATTGATACATGCAATAATACATTCATGATGAATCGTAATATCTAGAATATCCACATCTTAAATTTCGTTAAAACAAGTATTGCTACAGTAATATTTGGAACATCTATTAGTACAGCAATGATCCATACAATACATTAATGATAAATTTCAACATCAAGATTATCCACATCATAAATCTAGTTAGAAAGGTTAAATAAAAATATCGATACAATAAGTAATATTTGGTTAAATCAATAATCCATTCAATATATTAATGATAAATCCCAACATCGAGAGTATCTACAACATAAATATTGTTCAAATTGATAAATAAAACTATCCATACATTACTGATAAAAATAATTCTACGAATACTACAATGGATGAAGGTTCAACAGAAGCTTATATCCTCACCTCATTTTGAAGAATTCATCCATTGTTTAATCCATTCTGTGTGAATTGTACAGGTACTAGATGAACGTGAAATAAAATTATGAAAATGTTCACGTCAGGTGGAGTTCTAATCAATTAGTAGAAAAAAATAAAGTCCTCTCCACAGTAAAAAACATTTATTTCTAGGAAATGCATTTTGGCAAAGTATTTTCCCATCTTCAGGCAAAATAAACATAAAAACGATACAAGGGTGACCAACTAAAAAATTGATAAAAGACTTACCACAAAAATAAGCATAACATCACTGACTTACACAAACATTGAATTTAAAATGTCAACTGATTAATTTAGTCGATAACCTATGTTATATTAATCAGAGAAAATACTTTGCCGAAATGAATTTCCAATTTTTTTCTAAGAAATAAATGATTTTTATTGTGGAGCAGACTTCATTTTTTCTACTGAAGGAAATATAAGCTTGATATTTATCTCAAGGGATCAACAATAACTTTGTTGATGAAAAATCAAAGAGGCTTCAAATTTAATTGAAAAAAAACAAGCATTTTAACTTTATATTTCATATAAAATAACCAGAGGTTGTAAAGTATCCCATGTTCAATTTTGTTATAATGTGAAAACATTAGGAGTAATTTTGACAAAATTCAAATAACTAAATAGAATAATCCTCACCTTCATTGGCAAATGCTCCACTGTGCCCATCAAAGGAGCTTGTGATCTCGAGGATTATAAAGTTCTTTGATATATTCTGTATACTGTGCATGTGCTGAAACATGAAAACAAAATCAAATATATATATATATATATATATATATATATATATATATATATATATATATAATATTTGATTTTGTTATATATATATATATATATATATATTTATATTTATATATTTATATAAGTAATTTTCTGTGACAACTATTACAAATTCACCAACCCCTTTTCAACCCTTTACGGACAGAATCTTCAAGTTAGGTTAAACACGATTTCTTCATATGTAATAGAGAGCCAAAACACCAATGTTCATGACCGTAACTCAAAAACTAACCGAAACCCCATACAAATTTTCACCCCTCATTTGACCCCTTATTTAGGGTATGAATTTGAAAAACACTGAAACACGTATTCCTTTATCTTTTACAAAGACCTCAAATATAAATTATTATGACCCTGACTTGAAAACTAACGGAACTTCCCACACAAACTTTTTTCCCTTTAAGGGTTGAATTTCTGAAAACACTCAAACACATATTACTTTATTTGTAACAAAGACCTCGAATACCAATTTTCATGACCCCAACCTGAAAACTAACGGAACCCTCACACTGACTGCCAATCCCCATTTAACCCCCCATTTCACACCTTCAGGGGTTGCATTTTCAAAAACACAGAAACACATATTCCTTTATTTGTAACAAAGACCGCAGGCGAGTAGTTTGCGTCAACACATGTTCACCTCCTACGAGAGATGAAGATGAGTTGCGGAAACTTAGGTGGCTACCTCCAAGTGGTATCGCTGGATAACGGGGTTGACAAGGAAAATCCAGTGGGAATGACCAGAAATGGTCAAAACCTGCGGATCTCTAAGTCAATCTCAAACCAAATGCCACCACAACATGGCTTAATCCAAGGCGTCAAGCGACCCGTGCCGAGGGATGGATGATACCTGAGCCAGTCAGGTATAAAAAAACGGAGCCTCTGGGATACATGGCGACCTCCCAGAGTAATCTGCCTTACACCTGCGCAGGGGGCACCGCAGGTGTGGACGACCCTTCCCTACAAAACAACCCTGGGGAACTTCCAGTTGAAGAAGACCCAACACCGATAGCGGGTATGGAAGTCGAGGAGATTCCAGTTGAATCACACTCGGCACCAGAAACCGTAAACCCAACCGAGGAGGGATCAGCAGATTGTCGAACACCTACTGAGAAACTCCCGGAAACAGAGTGGATTCCAAAGCCATTTGGTAAAATGGAAACCAAAAAGATTCTTCAGCTCATCAAAACCCAGGACATGGGGATAGGTACTGAAGAATGGCTTGTCATCAAGAGACAAGAGGAGGCCTCGGGTCTAACTCTTGTCTTTCAATCTTCGACTGTGACGCCCTAAGTGGTGGGCGACACAGAATCTTTGGAGAGATCGGCCCGGAAACGGGCATGAGTCCGAAGAACCTTATCAACGGGCTTCTAGACCTAATTAGGGGCACAAACCTGTTTGAATGAGGAACCACTGACGACAGAGTGATACAATAGACCCTAGCTGGTCGCAGTGTCAAGGGAAGCTAAGTGCCAACCCTGTCTCTGGCTCGTCAGCCTTAAACCAACCAACCAACCAACAAAGACCTCAAATGCCCATTTTTATGACCCCAACTTGAAAACTAACGGTAGTCCTATTAAAAAAGTAAAGCTCAAATACCAGTTTTCATGACTTCAACTTCAAAACTAATGGTACTTCCATACAAACGTTCACCCAAAATGATTTCTGAATATGCTTTTCTATGGAAGTATTCCTTCCGCTTGAAGATTTTTTTTAAATTGAGCAGTTTAGGAGCAATAGTTACTACCCTTAATTGAATCTGCAATACAAACTTGAATAATCTGCAATACAAACTTTATTGGCAATCAGAAATACTGCCCTAAAATGAAAATAGAAATGTATAAAGCTAATTCGTGGATAAATTTACGAACCAAATTTGTCATCACTAAATATGGGTTTTGATAAATTGACTACAGCACATAATATCATGAAAATGTTATCAATTTGAGGTATCAAAGAATATGGTAATGGTTTGCCGCAAAACTCAAGTTTTTATTCGCTGATTGACTATTTCAATGTGAACTCTTGCCCTTGCAATTTTGGTGTTTAATAAAGCTCCTTCTTTGGGAAATTGTAATTAATTCTTTACAAAAGGTAGCTGAATGATATTCATGACACATTCATCTGTAATATCTGTTATTATAAAACCTTTTTCTTTCATTGAGTGATCTTTAAAAGCTTCCAACTTCTCAACTGTTCCATCCCATACTTTGTCTAAATATTTCCTTATCAAAACTTCTCACACCTTAAGCTTCACTAATATATGTGATGAGACCACCAGGAGTGACTGCTGTCATAATTCTAATAGTATGCCTCTTTTTATATTGAGAATAAGTTCTCAATCTACAACACTAACAACTCTGTTCAACTGGTATCACAGTCAATAACTGCTCTGACATTCTGAAAAGGAGCGAAACATATTGGCATATTTTCTGTTATCTCATCCATAGTTGGCCAGGTAATTGTTGTTTTCAAAATTGTTGCCAATATAATCATGGAATACAATTCTACATATTACATATTGGCTCACTTATGTTGGAAAGAACTGATAGGACAACATACCACATATCTGTTTTTAATTTAATGAATGTAAAAATGATGGATTCTCTTAATGAAAGTTTATGCTTACCCCATCGGTTCAAAAGGTGGTGAACCAGTCATTGTAGTCAGTTACTTCTTTTCCGACTGCTTCTTCCAAAAGTAGTCCTCCCTTCACTGGGTCAGTTTACAGGGGTTTAGATGCTCCTAAAGTTGTTTCAGCCAGAATTCCTTCCTCAGTTTTACATTTTGCGGTTTCATATGTTCTAGAAGCTGTTACTCTTCCAAACCATAACCCATACCAAGTAGAACATTTCGACTGGTTTTTCGTTATTTGTTCAGCCGTTTCACATGCCGAATCCGTCATAAACTCAAATCTGCAGTGCCATTAGAATTTTTGTTTTGAAAATTGAGGGCCAAGCGGTATATGGCTAGATTTTCAAATGGTTTATTTTCGAAAAATGAAAATATTCCCCCAGTTCCTGATAAACTCTTCACTTTATTCAGAAATTATCCTATCGTAGTTCAGGAATTTCTCTGTTCATTAGAGTCTTCAATTCAATAATTTTATACTCTTTTCCCATTGTTGATAATTTTGATTGTTTCCAGTAGCATATCTGTGAAGTTACAGAACCCTCTGTAACTTCACAGATATGCTACTCCTTCTATGGAGCCACATCAAAAATGCCAGTTCATGTTTACCTGGAAAACACAATCCATATTATGAAACACATATTCTCCGATTCAGTTCCAGAAAAAAAATTATGCATCTTCCCAAAATTTCAAGAGTTTTTTTGTTCTAACTTTTTTGTCCCAACTCACAAATTCTTCAAATTGGCCTTGGGCATTCTTGATGTTATATGAATACCAAATATATTTGATCTCATCTGAATTTTCAAAATATTTTTCCAATATACACATACCTTCAGAGGCCGTACAGTCTCAACACTGACATTCTAGGACATTGCTTCTTTGTCTACCTGCACCAAACAATTATAAAAAAATAGTGGATTTTATGTTCCGGTGTGAGCTCGGTTTTCACATTTCAGACGTTTTCTTGGCGTTTCAACTGTATGTAGCCAACAGAATTATCACCACTGGAGTCACTGGTAGATCTGTAAGAAGATAACATGTGTTGATTCACTTTTTTGATGCGAATAAGTCAGTTGAAATATGATCTCGATATTCATTTTTGCTATATACCTAACACAACTTCCTTACCGTTTCGTTTTCACATTTTTCATGTCAGCACTCAAAAAAGTCATGTTTGTTAAATAAAAAGAGTCAATCATCGCATAATCCACCCTTGGCTAATTTTCCGAACCTGCTTTTACGAAGCCTTGTTTCATTATAAACACACCAAATCGTTTATGATATTGAGAAATTATTAAGTTGATAAAAATAAACATTAACGGTTAACCTCAAATCTCAATATTATTCCATGAAAATGGGAACTGCCTTCAATATTTGCGGTGTTGCCAATGATCGCTCTTCATCAAAAGGAAGGCCCGTTTAGAAACTTTGAATGTTTTAAATGAAGAAAACCGTTGTTGAAATGAGATTTTTTTATGAGTCTATCAATAAACAGAGTTTGATTATATATTAATGGTGTATATCAAGCAGTGAGCTATATTTTTGACAAAAACAGTAATGCGTGTTTCTGAACGTGGATTATGGAGGGGGTAGTTTTAGATGAACGTGACGTCACGGGTACTCTTTCAAAAATATTTGATGGCATTCTAAGTCAATTGGACGTTTCATATGAAATACAATCGACCTATATACGTTTTGGAGTTTATTTTTCCTAAATGGAAAGGTCCATTATGCTTTTCGCTTGAGCAATTCTTGAGGTACGAATCTTCAAACATCTCCCGTTCTTGCTCCTGAACAACGTTATCTATCGCTTCAATTTCATTTTGTATCGATTCAAATTGCTCGTGTGATTCTAACCTAGTTTTAAATTCATTTATTTCATTAGTTTCCAGGTTGAAAGCGTTCAAGAAATTTTGGAATCGGGTGCCCCTAGCTTTAATTTGGACTTTTTCTCAACTTCAGTGCATTTAGATCTGCCATTTTCATAAATAAGAGATTCAAACGTTCACACACCGCAACTCTCCAAATAAAGCAATGAAGATTGGAATGGAATGATGTGAGAGGAAGGAGGAGGGTGACTTACAGTACTGGTACGGTGCTGAATTCGCTTGATGCTAAGCGGCTCGTTTCACTGCTTCGTCTCGGCAAGTATTTCGATGCGGCTCATTAGGACCATGTATTTTGGGAAGTTCGTCCGCGTTGGTTTTATCAACGAGTTGTAGTAACTTGTTTCCAAAAAAACGAGGCCTTGAATAAGACAGCACTCCACGTTGTGTTAACTTATTCTTTTTAATTTCTCACATTGACAAGCGTATATATTCAGAGTCAATTCAATTTGACAGGGGTGAGATCGCCGCTGGATCGACGGAGAATAACTGATCACGCATAGGCATGCGGATTCAACTAAAATAAGGCATACATATGAGATGAACATCAAACATTCCTATTGCTGATATGTTTTTTCTTTTGTCATCGGATACTTTAGTAGCCTATCAGTGAACTATCATATCGACTTTCTTATTTCATCGCCAAACCGAGAATTGTTTCCAGTAGGTCTTCCATTGCCTATTGGATTTTTTTTATCGTGACCTACCTGAAATATTAAATTTTGCCTCCTGATCGAATTCATAACATCATTCAAATTATGTACCTCGCCAATCTAGTTGAGGATACTATGCGAATAATTGAAGCACTTTTGAATACAAACAAACAATATTCATGAAAAAATTACTTCGTTACAACAAATACCCACTGTATGTTAGGACATTCCAATCAATACAGCCTAATACTTCCATAGAACAAGTTCCAGATGAGTACTACTACTACTACTACTGAGCAAGTATCATTCCACGAAACTGGATGAATGATTCATGAAATTGGGTAATTATTCACACACACTATATAAAAAAAAATTGATTCAATAATCAAACTGTATAATAATTCTATCTATCTTATTTCAGTTTTTATCACTCTATGTTAAATTAACACCTACGAACTATCATAATTTTCAATGTCTGTTCTAGATACCGATAATATCGTCGATATTAGTGGAAAACACTATATTTTAAATGAAACTCCTCATTTTCAGGTTCACTTGCGAACGGTTGATGTTTTTCACTCTCCCATGTTTGATTTAAAGAATTCATTTTCGGGAATGATAGCTGTACTTCTAGTTCTCCTTGGCCACTTCATGCTGCCACGACAGTCCTTTGAAGGGATGCTTCGATTCATTTGTTACAATTTCGGGATCCTCTTTCCTTTCACCTGAGATCTGGTGTTTCGTGATGACGATGGGTATTTCGATGCTGGTGGAAACTTCTCTGGTGGTTGGTTCTTCCTCATTTTCTTGTCGTATTTCTGTTGAACACTACAGCTACAGCATTGATAAAGGTTTCTAAGCAAAATTTCAATATTCCCGAACAAAAATATATTCCTCCTATCATCGTGAAGGCGCCATGTATTTTCTCTACGGTGTTGTGTGTTAGTTTTTTATTTTTTCTGTATTGGATAAAATCAAGGTGGAAAACCCTCGGTTTGATACTGTTCTGTTGGCTAGTTCATCCACCAGAATATTGTTGACGTATTGTCTTTCTGAAGAAAATAATGAGATTTCTTGCGCTTGCCCGATTTCAATATCTGTATACAATCTTCCTAGTCCTGATGACTTAATACTTTTTGATTTGTAATGGTTCATCTTCGTTAATAGTTAATTCCAGGGGCGGTATGCCACCACTCGGAAACGGGTCGTAAGCGATCCATTGGTTTCGGATCTCATATGAGGGTGGTATTAAGGATGAGCATTCTATTTGATTTACGAAGTTTGGAGAATTTTGGTTAGTGGTACCATGAAATGAGTTTTGTTCCGTTAGGTTACAGGTAATTCTTGATAGCAATTAGTTGATCGTCTAATTTCAACTATTACTGGACTACATGTCTATAAATACATCACTTCTTCACTGACTTTTCCACTATATCCTGGTTGATTCTGCAGTAATAATGATACAGTATTTGGCGAATGCTGCTCAATAATTTTTTTTATTTCTTCATTAAGCAAAGTTTATGTATCGTGTTGGTTAGCATTGAATTCAAACTTTTTTTGAATGACTGTTTCAAAACCAAATTTTGAATTTACATAGGTTGAAATGTCTGCATTTTCTTCTCCTAGGTTGAGTAAAATTCCATGAATTATCTCATATTTCTGCTTCTCTAGAGAGATCACCCTCATTTCTTTGACTCCGTACGCCTCTGGCGTATAAGGACATCTCTCAGGGAGATGGTAGTAAAATTAGCAGTGGGATCTATGCAGTCATACGCAATAATTCTATCTATTTGCGTTACATACCCAGTGACAATGATGAGTATAACCAATAAACCCATTGTATAATTATGATTCTAATGGTGCTTGTCCATTGTCAATATAACATTTCTCTTAGGTGACTCCGTGATAAATCTTTCGTGGTTGATTCATTTTCATACACTTATAGGAATGTCTCGTTCCTCCGATACTATCTATTTTATATATTATCGGGAACGGTCGCGGTAAAATTTTAGGTGCTATATCCGCATCTGATTTCAGGGAAAATTCAGAACTATGGTTCCGAATGGTAGGAAATTTGCTATTTGCATCAATTTCGCAATACTGGAGAATGGTACTCTCAATTTTCTTAGGCAACTGACCATTTTCCACTAATCTCTGTCACTTGTGATACGCTGTAAGTGCTGTAATTATTTTTGATTATTTAAATTTCCTTTGACTCTGGTGCAAAAATAATATTTATTTCTCTCTGAGGTCTGTGATTCTCAATTTCTACCAATCTATATACCTTATATTAGATAAACTTTATAATCATCCTACATGCAATTCCTATTTTACAGATACTAAAAACAATGTTCACACTTCTCCTTAGTAATTCTATTCTATTTATTATTATTTTCAACATTTTTTTGTTTAAACTCACGATATTTAATCAACACTTCACTTAATCACTTTTTCTATTCCTTCACATTAACTTCTGGTTTTTCAGTTTTTTCTCCGTAAATTTTTGCTATATTTAATTAACTCGTGTTATCTCATCTTCACATCCCTGCCAAAAATACTATATGAAATCTGATTAAAAAAATATAGACGAATTATGAGAATTTATGAGGAAAGTCTGTAACGTTATCCCTGGCACATAAACATTTTGAAAGATTATATGATTATTTATAAGTAGATGTTATTCATAAGCATACCCGAATATGTGGTATACGAGTTTGTATCAGGCAGTGATTGTTTAAGGAGACTATAAGATTCGATGAAGTATTCCACTTTCAATTACAACGATATCACTAGCCTGTGAACGTATGAGAAATGTGTGGAAATTCACAACTATAATATCATTGAGTATCTTGGTGAGACAGTGAGTTCAGGATTCTATGGTTTCGATGTCGAATTTTATGCGATTCCTATAAGCAAAATCACTGAAAAGTGACAATAAGAAAACAAGAATACAGAGTATGAGAGTATTAGGCAGTGGTGGTTCGAAAAAACTATAAGATTCGATGAGGTAATCCAATTTCAATTACAACGATATTCTATGCTCATTCACAAGCTTGAGAAAGTGGGTTCAGGATTCGATGGTTTGGATCAGGAATTTTTTATTCTAATTTTATTCGACTCCTATGAGATTTCATATGAATCAGAATTACTGAAAGTTCTCAAGTTTCGATAGAAAAACATGGATACAGAGTATAAGAGTTTGAATTAGGCAGTGATGGTTCGAAGATACTATAAGATTCGATGAGGTAATCCACTTCCAATTACAATATTATTCTATGCTCATTCACAAGTCTGAGAAAGTATGAGAAAGTGTGAAAATTCACAATTTATAATTATTGGGTATCGTATGGAGAGAGTGGGTTCAGGATTCGATGGTCTGTATCAGAAATTCCACATCTAATTTTATGCTTATCTTTTAAGATTTCACGTGGCTCAAAATTACTGAGAAGTTTCAATGAGGAAGCTCGACACATAGTATTTATAAGAGACTGTAACAGTCAGTGTTAGTTTTGGAAGGCTATGAGGATCAATAAGGTATTCCAATTTCAATTACAATAATATTATATGCTCATTCACAAGCTTAAGAACCTATGAGAAATGTGTGAAAATTCACAAATTCAATCTCATTGGGTATCTTGTGGAGAGAATGGTTATAGGATTTCATGGTTTGGATCAAGAATTCCTTATCTGATTTTATGAGACTCCTATAAGCTTCATTGACTCAGAATCAGTGAGATTTCACAAGTGTCGATAAGTAAACGGAGATATTTTATGACGTTCATACTTTCAATGGAAAGATAATTGGAACCCATTTTACTTAAGAAATTGCAATATCAAATAATTGGGTATCGTATGAGTGGGTTTGGGATTCGATGGTCTGTATAAGGAATTCCGCATCTAATTTTATGCTAATCTTTGAAGATTTCACGTGGCTCAAAATAACTAAGAATTCACAAGTTTCAATGAAGAAGCTCGACACAGAGTATTTATCAGAGTATGGAACAGTCAGTGTTAGTTTTGGGAAGCTATGAGGATCAATAAGGTATTCCGATTTCAATTACAATAATATTATATGCTCATTCACAAGCTTGAAAACCTATGAGAAAGTGTTGAAATTCACCAATTTAATCTCAATGGGTATCTTGTGGAGATAGTGGTTACAGGATTTTATGGTTTGGATCGAGAATTCCTTATTCAATTTTATGCGACTCCTATAAGCTTCATTGACTCAGAATTAGTAAGAATTCACAAGTGTCGATAAGTAAACGGAGATTGATTTTTTGAAAATATAAACAGGATGTTCATAAAATCAGATGTGGAATCATCTGCGACTGAAAGATAAACTTTAGTCACTATCTTCCATCGTCCTCTTGTGGGGTATTCATGTTGAAAAGGGAAACATTCTCAATTGAATATTGATAGGAGGATTTTTCTGCGAATTGAAAAATCCACGATTAAAATGAAGTTATTTTTTTTTTTTTTTTGTGAATGTCTAACAGAAAACAACTACTTCCCCGGCTAAAGCCACGCTGGACATTGAACTACATCTGATAGATATTCTGAAAAGGCCCTAACTCAAAAGAAAAAATCTGAAATTGAAAATTTGCATTTTCATTCAGATAGTTATTTGATTTTCTATTCCAGTCTTAATTAAGAACTCATTAAATGAATAGGAAAAAGAATGTTTTCCAACAGAAATCATTCGTAACATTGACGCAGGAGAGACATCGCATTCACTAGGTCTTCAATACATTTTTGTCGACGAAAATCTATTTCACGCATCCACGATCACGAAAGAAATGGGAAACACATTTTTAAGAAGCAATCTCACTTTGCAAAGATGGAAAAAGTTAGAATCATTTATTTTGGAGAGACACTTTGAAATTAGTGTTTTCTGACATTAAAACCTGTCATGGGGTATGATAGATTGATTTTTTGAAAATATAAACAGGATGTTCATAAAATCAGATGTGGAATCATCTGCGACTGAAAGATAAACTTTAGTCACTATCTTCCATCGTCAAGATAACCTCTTGTGGGGTATTCATGTTGAAAAGGGAAACATTCTCAATTGAATATTGATAGAAGGATTTTTCTGCGAATTGAAAAATCCACGATTAAAATGAAGTTTTTTTTTTTTTGTGAATGTCAACAGAAAACAACTACTTCCCCTAAAGCACTTAAAGGAAACATTTCAATTGATATTGATAGAAGGATTTTCGAATGAAAATTCCACGATTAAAATGGTTTTTTTTTTTTCTTTGTGAATGTCTAACAGAAAACAATACTTCAGTAAAGCCACGCTGGCATTGAATAATCGATATATTCTGAAGGCCTTAAAGAAAATCTGAATTGAAAATTTGCATTTTCATTCAGATAGTTATTTGATTTTCTATTCCAGTCTTAATTAAGAACTCATTAAGATGAATGAGGCAAAGAAGATGTTTTCAAAAGAGTACTCACAGAAATCATTCGTAACATTGACCGGAGAACATCGATTACTAGGTCTTCAATACATTTTGTCGACGAAATCTTTTCACGCTTCCACGATCATCGGAAGACCGAAAGAATGGGATACACATTTTTAGAAGCAATCTCACTTTGCAAAGATGGAAAAAGTTAGAATCATTTATTTTGGAGACACTTTGAAATTAGTGTTTTTGACATTAAAACCTGTCTGGGGTATGATAGATTGTTTTTTAAAATATAAACAGGATGTTCTAAAATCAGATTGGAATCATCTGCGACTGAGATAAACTTGTCACTATCTTCCATCGTCAAGATAATCTTGTGGTATTCATGTTGAAAGGTAAACATTCTCAATTGAATATTGATAGAAGGATTTTTTCGAATTGAAAAATCCACGATTAAAATAAAGTTATTTTTTTTTAGTGAATGTCTAACAGAAAACAACTCTTCCCATGCTAACCACGTTGAATGTGAAACATCTGAATAGATATTCTGAAAAGGATTAACTCAAATGAAAATCCAATCTAAATTGAAATTTGATTTTCATGTCAGAGTACTCTCTTTGGAAAACATTCTTCTTGCCTCATTCATCTTAATGAGTTCTTAATTAAGACTGGAATAGAAAATCAAATAACAATCTGAATGAAAATGCAAATTTTTCAATTTCAGATTTTTCTTTGAGTTAGGCCTCTTCAGAATATCTATCAGATGTAGTTCAAGTCCAGCTGCTTTAGCCAGGAAAGTATTGTTTTCTGTTAGACATTCACAAAAAAAAAAAAATAACTTCATTTTAATCGTGGATTTTTCAATTCGCAGAAAAATCCTTCTATCAATATTCAATTGAGAATGTTTCCCTTTTCAACATGAATACCCCACAAGAGGTTATCTTGACGATGGAAGATAGTGACTAAAGTTTATCTTTCAGTCGCAGATGATTCCACATCTGATTTTATGAACATCCTGTTTATATTTTCAAAAAATCAATCTATCATACCCCATGACAGGTTTTAATGTCAGAAAACACTAATTTCAAGTGTCTTCCAAAATAAATGATTCTAACTTTTTCCATCTTTGCAAAGTGAGATTGCTTCTTGAAAATGTGTTTCCTTCTTTCGGTCTTCTGATGATCTGAAGCGTGAAATAGATTTTCGTCGACAAAAATGTATTGAAGACCTAGTGAATCGATGTCTCTCCTAGCGTCAATGTTAATGATTTCTTTAGAGTACTCTCTTTGGAAAACATTCTTCTTTGCCTCATTCATCTTAATGAGTTCTTAATTAAGACTGGAATAGAAAATCAAATAACTATCTGAATGAAAATGCAAATTTTCAATTTCAGATTTTTTTTTGAAATACGGCCATTTCAGAATATCTAACAGATGCAGTTCAATGTCCAGCGTGGCATTAGCCGGAAGTAGTTGTTTTCTGTTAGACATTCACAAAAAAAAAAAAAACTTCATTTTAATCGTGGATTTTTCAATTCGCAGAAAAATCCTTCTATCAATATTCAATTGAGAATGTTTCCCTTTTCAACATGAATACCCCACAAGAGGTTATCTTGACGATGGAAGATAGTGACTAAAGTTTATCTTTCAGTCGCAGATGATTCCACATCTGATTTTATGAACATCCTGTTTATATTTTAAAAAAATCAATCTATCATACCCCATGACAGGTTTTAATGTCAGAAAACACTAATTTCAAAGTGTCTCTCCAAAATAAATGATTCTAACTTTTTCCATCTTTGCAAAGTGAGATTGCTTCTTAAAAATGTGTTTCCCATTTCTTTCGGTCTTCCTGATGATCGTGGAAGCGTGAAATAGATTTTCGTCGACAAAAATGTATTGAAGACCTAGTGAATGCGATGTCTCTCCTGCGTCAATGTTACGAATGATTTCTGGTGAGTACTCTCTTTTGGAAAACATTCTTCTTTGCCTCATTCATCTTAATGAGTTCTTAATTAAGACTGGAATAGAAAATCAAATAACTATCTGAATGAAAATGCAAATTTTCAATTTCAGATTTTTTCTTTTGAGTTAGGGCCTCTTCAGAATATCTATCAGATGTAGTTCAATGTCCAGCGTGGCTTTAGCCGGGGAAGTAGTTGTTTTCTGTTAGACATTCACAAAAAAAAAAATAACTTCATTTTAATCGTGGATTTTTCAATTCGCAGAAGAATCCTTCTATCAATATTCAATTGAGAATGTTTCCCTTTTCAACATGAATACCCCACAAGAGGTTATCTTGACGATGGAAGATAGTGACTAAAGTTTATCTTTCAGTCGCAGATGATTCCACATCTGATTTTATGAACATCCTGTTTATATTTTCAAAAAATCAATCTATCATACCCATGACAGCTTTTAATGTCAGAAAACACTAATTTCAAAGTGTCTCTCCAAAATAAATGATTCTAACTTTTTCCATCTTTGCAAAGTGAGATTGCTTCTTAAAAATGTGTTTCCCATTTCTTTCGGTCTTCCTGATGATCGTGGAAGCGTGAAATAGATTTTCGTCGACAAAAATGTATTGAAGACCTAGTGAATGCGATGTCTCTCCTGCGTCAATGTTACGAATGATTTCTGGTGAGTACTCTCTTTTGGAAAACATTCTTCTTTGCCTCATTCATCTTAATGAGTTCTTAATTAAGACTGGAATAGAAAATCAAATAACTATCCGAATGAAAATGCAAATTTTCAATTTCAGATTTTTTTTTTTGAGTTAGGGCTTTTTCAGAATATCTATCAGATGTAGTTCAATGTCCAGCGTGGCTTTAGCCGGGGAAGTAGTTGTTTTCTGTTAGACATTCACAAAAAAAAATAAAAAAAAAAAATAACTTCATTTTAATCGTGGATTTTTCAATTCGCAGAAAAATCCTTCTATCAATATTCAATTGGGAATGTTTCCCTTTTAAACGGAGATATTTTATGACGATCATACTTTCAATGGAAAAATAATTGAAACCCATTCCACTTAAGAAATTGCAATATCAAATACTGATTCGAGAGTTATTTCAACATTTAGTTTGAACACTAACACTCTTCGCAAAATGATAGCTCCCTGTGTATGATTGGATAGTATTTGTAAAATGTTATTATTTTCATAGTTTCCGCTGTATGCTCGTGAGATGGCTTAGGCCAATCTCAAAGTGAAGATATTGTCCCCTATAGGAGTATAGATGAAGTCAAATTATGTGTTGGGTTTATTTTTGGTGCAGGTTTGAGCAAAGTGTGGCATCGTGTCTCGTTAATGAGATTGTGAAAGTTTTTCTCTCATTCATCTCACGTTAGATATTGTAGATAGAAAATAATATGTGCGAAAACTTCCCAAAAATATGGTTATGATACACTTTTTCAAGCGTATATAGTCTATTAACTCGCAATCACGGGCGTTTTCTGTCTTAATTCCGGCGTTGAATGGTTGAAATAGGATTGATGACTAAATAATGACTTGATCCAACATTAAAAACAAACCTGACCCAACTTTTTTTGTTGGGGTTTTTTCGGCTTGATGTCTCATTTTCTGTATGCAAATTCTGTCCCAACTGTTTTGCAGTGGATGGACTGGCATAGAGTGTTTTGAATACTCAAATACTATATATGATTGTTAATTGAGTACAAAAAAATATATAAACCAATATTGTTGGTTTCGAAACAATAGTTTCATAAGTAAGCTGATATTTGAAATGCACATGAATACATTGGAAATACTGAAATAAGGAAGTGCAGTGAATATGCCCATGTTGAGCGAAATCCTTGATAAGAATTAAAAATGCAAAATATTTAACTCGGTTTTTTATAGAAAGCGTACCTTCAAAACTAAAGAAGTGATGTTTGGACAGTAATGGATGATTTATTCTTTGATATTTCTTTATACCATTTTTTCAGTCTTACCGGCCATATTACCAACCCTGTCGTTAATATGCCCATGGCATGCTCCTAATGTGCCCATTGATTAATTTTATCAAGAGCAAAACAACATATTCATATGACAAGTATGGGATGGGCGTATTAGCGACAGAAACATAAAATGCTTCTCAAAATTTGTTAACGGTAAATTATTAATTTTTTTATTAAAGGTAGTATAATATAACAATGGTAAAATGGCGTATTTTAAAATGCCGTACTTACAGTTATTGTAAACACACATACATAATATTGACACTCTATTAAAGCACGTTTTATTTTTATAATCGATAGCGCCGAAAACGTATGTCTTCCCTTCAACCTCTCTGGAGAGACTAACAAACACAGATTTGGCTCGTAGTGCTGTAAGTACGAAATATTGAAGTATTGACCGTCCTCTATCAGCAAATAAGCTCAACTTTTTAAAATTGCACCGGGTGAGCATATTACCAGCATGGGCATATTCACCGCACCTACCTCACATCAAAGGCTCGGTATAATATATATATATATATATATATATATATATATATATATATAGGTAGGTCACCTGTTTGTGTATTGTTTCCCAATGTATGTTACAGAAAAATATTTTGTTTCCAGCAGACCATGTATGTTTTCATTAAAAAAAAAAAAAATTGAAAACGTCCCCGGCCAGGGACGAAACGTTTTCTCCTACGAACTACTAAAACATTGTTTTCAAAGAATCCAAAACACAAAAAACCTCCCCAAATATATATATATATATATATATATATATATATATATATATATATATATATATATATATATATATATATATATATATATATGATGAAAGCCTAATATTATACACATTTTTTGGTAGTTGGTGAGACTTCATGAAACATCTTCAAAGTAATAATGTGTAGAAATATTCAGATGCATGCTTATGATTTTGTAAATGTCTCTTTGAATGCACGTAGACCATATTACCACATAAGTATTCATTTTAGATGTTCAAATTATTATTTTGGCTATTGAGAAAAATTTTTCTTGTGGAAATAGAGTTTTTTGAAGTGGAGTAGCTTTAATCCATGAAAAGTGGATACCCCCCGGAAAAAAGAAGTTTGGTGGCCACCTCTCAAACAACAAGACCATGTTTAGAAACACTAAGAAGAGGTGAATGCCCTGCTGCCAATTGGAAGATATAAAGCTGGTGTAGCTAGGACATTTTTTGAAGAAGAAGAAACTGATTTATTCGCTTGAAGAATAATGTTTCCATAACATACTTCAGTTTCCTATCCTATTCAGTAGATGAAACTGATACTACTTCATCTTGTATAGAGTGTCCCACTTATAGGTGTCCCTTCCCCCTCCACCCCCTTTATTCTCGTAATTCCCAACATATAATGATACGTATTCTAAAGTTAGTAATATAAGAATGAATACAGCTCAAGAGCACCCACGATTTTTTCACATTTGAGTACATTGAAAGTTATGTTTAACTTTCTAGTTCATGTTCAAAGTGAATCACGTTCTTCAGTTTTTTCACCTATAATTTCATTTCATATATGTGTCACATCATAACTGGTACCAATGTTTTTAAAAAGCCCTGTATTTTGTCAATACAGAGAAAAATTTGCTCTGTAATTGAAAATTTATAAAAAATTATTCGAAAAAAGTTTTTGAATGGCAAAAATATGATGAGAATTATGAGAATAAAGGGGGTGACACCTTCGTGTGGTACATGGTGTACAACCTGAATCATTTTGAGTATTTGTTTTTAGAATATTTTTTTGCAAATGATCAATTATGTAACATAAGTCAATATTTGTTTTTCTTCAGACGACTTTACTAAGGCTTAAAAAAAAAATAAAGCTAGTTGAAAACGTTTTGGATATCCAAAGTGAAAATGAAGAATTGCCTTCTAGAAGGCCAATAAAAAGGCCCTGTTCACTGAAACATTAAGTGATGAAGTGACGGTTATCGTGAGCCAACATGTCTATTGAAAATAATAGGTATCATTTTTTATGTTTTATGTGAAACTATTATTATGCTCACTACTAACTTATTTTTGTTCTTGTCTTACCTCAACCCCTTACATTGTTGCAGATGCTATACTTCAAAAATACTTGTCAACATCAATCCAAGAAATTGAAGATAAAACCAAAAAAATACTCTTATTGGCAGATATCTACTGTATGTTCATTCTTTATGATTATCCATTCTATTCAAACCTTACAAATACATTTAGTTCATGTGAAAATATTGGAAGTTGTACCTCTTTATTTCTATACATATAAAATAGCTAAGTTTTGGTGACATTAAAAAATGTCCATTCATGAATAAAGAAGTAAAGTTTTTCCACTTTGTAACAAAGTTACTATTTTTCCGCTATGTTCAACAACCAAAAGCTCCCTGTAAGGATTTAAATTCATCTCGACGGTAATAATAGGTCTAAAAATACCATTCGTGTTCGTGATAAATCCGTGGATCACACCTAACCCAATAAATGGGCTGAACACCCTCCGTGAATCACGCCAATGCCGCGACGCATGTATATAAAGAATGCGCGAGTGTTGCTTGCGCAAACCAGCGACTCGAGAAAACATTTTTATCGAGCCAGCTGTGCTATGAACAAACGCCGCCGCCAGCACGGTGTATCATCTCATATGATCAAGGTCATACTCGATGTAAGTGTGGACTACAAACCTTATAGGGGCGCTGAGATCGACTTAAGTGACTAACACGCAAGCGCGTGCCAGGGGGGCGTCAACACTGTCAATGACAGTCTGTCATTCAATGTTTGTTATCTTCAACGTATGGAACATGAACAAATTGGAATTTTTCTGTTTGCTCTTGGTGTTTGAAATTTGAAGAAGTATTCGATTGATATGGTATTTTATTGTTGCTTGCCTTCCTGCGGTAATATTGGAAAAAATGTTAATATGCATCGCTTTCCTGTTAATTGTACACAAGTATGTATTTTTTAATTTATTTTGTATTGCTTCATTTCTATTTTTCATGAAACTCAACCAATGCTTGATTTATTTCCAGATTTGTGATATATGGTTACGAAGGATTGCTAGGAAGGACTCACAGTCTTCGAAAAGAAATCAATTGTGTAAAAACTATAGGATATGTGAAGAACATTTTCATGAGAGCTGTATTTTGCCAGTGTTTCCTAGAAGATTGAAATTAGATTCATTACCGGTATGGAATTTCGGACGTATGTTAAATTTGCGCAAGTTGTTCAAATACAATAATTTTTAGAATTTTTGAATTATAAATTATTGATATTCAGGTTATAACTACATTTATTTTTTTATGCAGAAACTGAATACACCATAGAGGATTGCATCATGGTTCCAAGGTGCAAGGGGTGTTTCCAACATGAGGGTATCCTCAAGACTCACTCTATGTTGAAAACACCCAGCTCCTCTACTGCATTGGAAATGATGAGGTGTACCAGTCCAGTCACTGAATGTTCAACAATCGAAGACAGTTTATGTGCAACTCAAGAAAGTACAGGTACTTATTATTGTTATTTACCAATCATAATATAGAGTGCATTCCATTAAGCGCTTATAACGATCACGCCCGCGGGTTTTCCCGTTCCACTTGCTTGCGAGCGTTACAATCGAAAACTCAAGTGGAATGGACTGGAGCAGTTACCGCTCATGTAAACATTACAAATGGCGATTTCTAAAATAAGTCATAAGCTTGAAGAGGTTACGTTTTAATTCATTCATTTTTCAATCATTTACGTTCAAATATAATCAAAATGTCTTTTATGGCGACAGTTGGATATTTGTTGATGCAGCGCAATAATGCTTCAGAAACTACTTCTAGTTTCGATGAAGAGTGGAATGCAATTTTACAAAATCGCGATCGTGAAAAGCGAAAACCTAGGCCATGTATTATTAATTATGAAAGTGTATTCGAATTAACTTTTAAAAATTGCGCCGAATTTCTCAAAACGTCCACTTCGACCCAGTTCTTTAGATGGGTCGTTGTGGGCTCAGCGTGAGCGAAAATAATGACGTCATTAGTGACGTTTTCGCCACGACCGTGGTCGTCATGTGGAACGCTGAAGGATATTTTGATCGTTGTGAGAGCTTAGTGGAACGCACTCATAATGTTGTCCCAGAGGTCCATCGCTCTTTACAAAACATATACAAAGTGATATAATTTCACGTACTTCTCAAAACTATTTATTTTCGTAGCGAATGTAATTTTGTCATTATTAATGACAACTGCAAAGATGATTGGAATTATGTAAGATGTCTAAAAACCCTGGTGAATGAACGGATTCGATATTGTTTAGATTTTCGAGAGGACACCGCCTGTTACTTCAACAGAGCTTCTCTCTGTGGTAGATGGCGCCGTCCAAAAATGTTTGTTTATATTCTCGCTTAATGTCAGAACTTAGATGTCTGAAAACCATGGTGTGTTCACTTATTTCTGTAAAATATTGGGATAAACTGGGGGGACACCAGCCCACTTGATAAAGGGTGTTATCTAGAGTTTCAGATGGCGCCGACGTCGTTACTTGTCATAATTCAGTAAACTGCAATTGCAGACCACACAGGGTGTTTCTGTGATTTGTGTCTCTGATCCGTTCTGTGATTGTGCTTTTGTCGCCTTCAAGGTTATGTCAATTCGTTATGAAATATTTTGAGGTTGATCGATCGATGTAACATATTTTAGAACAAACTATTTCATGTACTTATGTCAGTGTTATATAGAATTTCGACAGGTCCGAAATAATTCTAATTATGAACCGTCCCGTTTATTTCGTATGGTTAATTTTCTATTGATACGGCTCCACCGAGTTGGTACTTATGTATTTCTGTTTCATGAACACAAATTCAAAGTCGGTAGTTGTTCAAAATGTATGTGGATAGTAGAAAAGGCCTAACAAATTTCATAAATTATAATTGAGATGTGTTTTGAACGTTTCTTATTGCCAAAAAAGGCGAAAAAGGGTCTTTCTTTGATCTTTGAACCTCCGAAATTATTTGAGAACGACGCGTTTTGACTTCGAATTCGTGAACATGGGGCAAAATACGTAGATAACACCAAGCGTCAAGACTCAACTCGACGGAGCCGTATCAACAATTCATTTGGACAATCCAGCTTTGCTTGAGAAGTTTTATATTATATATTTTATATTATTTTCTCTGTTCAAGATATTCAGACGTGTCTCAGGAAAGAACTTACATGTTTTGTTCAATTTTCAGCAAATGACATAAATTAATGCATAAATGTCTCTACTTCACAAAAACTTTTTTAAATACTTCTTTTTCAAAATAAATTTGGACAGATTGATGAATAAAAGGAATACCAAAACTTCCCTTGAGATAATGTGAAGTGTTGTAAAATCTTCCTATGTTCAATTTACATTATTATCAGGTAAAAAATGTACTTTTTTGTTGTCTTGTATAGCACTTGTTATTCTATTTTGAGGGTAGCCAATTCTCTCTCCTTAATTCTGGAAACAGCGTATACCTTGTTTGAGATCGTAATATAAATATATGTTGGTTGGGTAAGTTCATTTTTTTTATATAAACGTTATCAAAGTTTATTTAACAAAACATTTCACGGATTTTGGAACAAATTTTTTTTATTTTTGGCGAAATATTATTATTAATGTAATTTTTTTAATAAAACCAATCAAACGTTCTTGAAGTAAAGATTACAAGCTTCAGAAAGTACTATTGAAAAATCTTGATATCATATTTTGAACTAGATTTTTTGGTTTTTGAAGCATGGCCTAAAAATTCAAATTTGTAATTTTTTTTATTATTAAATATTTTGATATTTTTTTAAATAAAATTTTAAGGTTCTTTTCATTTGCACACCTTTCCAAGTGTCATTTTGGGACTGAACTGTACAAATTTCAGATGTTTATCTTGAAAATTTGAGGAATGGCAGATCTTTAATTGATTTTATAGAAAATTCTGCTTTGACAAAACTTCATATATGTACTATTCCCATCAATTTTGTTTTCACATTTATTGGTTCATTTTGTTATATCCCATGTATATATTTCAATATCACATTTTAAACTAGAGTTTTTGAAGCATGGCCTAAAAATTCAAATTAGTCATTTTTTGAAATTATTCAATATTTTGTCATTTTTTGAAATAAAAAATTTTAAGATTTTTTTTCATTTGCACACCTTCTCAAGTGTAATTTTCGGACTAAACTGTACAAATTCCAGAAGAATGGCAGATCTTTAATTGATTTTATAGAAAATTCCACTTTGACATAACTTCATATATGTACTATTCCTATTCATTTTTTTCCACATTTGTTAGATTAATTCTATCAATTAGATCAAATGTTATAACAAATTGCGTGGAGCGCGCTCGTGGCTACGTGTTCCTCAAGAGATGCACTTCAGTGTCGCTGCCTCACGTTTTCGTACGTCAGAAAAAAAATCTGCAGTTTACAGTTTTTATTTAAAAAAAACTTTATATACCTTTTTTATGTAAAATCTTCCATTCTTTCGAATGGCTGTATTAGTTTTTTTTTTATATTTTTTGAGATATTCAATACAATGTTATTTTGCAACTGATTTGTTAAATAATAAATTAAGCACACACTTTACGGTTGGTAACTTTTTATATGTTGTTCCTAACATCACCACTAATGAACAGTAAAAAGTTACTGCAGTCCCCTAACTTTCTGAAGCTAAAATCTAATATTACTCCACTAATAGTAAAATGACTCGTATATGTATAAATTAATTTGAATCTTTTCTGAATTAGCTTTGCTTATTGTAATAATTTCTTTCAACTTGTTATTGTAATTGTATTTCGTAACTAGCAAGTCAAATATTTTTATTATTACTTTTATGTTTATTTTTAATATTATATATATATATATATATATATATATATATATATATATATATATATATATATATTAACAGTATAACTCAAATAAAAAAAAATCTGGACATCGCATCTCATATGCTGACGATACAGCAATAATATTCAGGAGAAAAATTTACTCAGACATACAACAATGCGGAAACAGGATTGAAAAGCATAGGCTTATGGCTGAATACAAACCTTTTGAGCTTAAATATAAGAAAAACTAAATTTATTTCCTTCACAATTGATAGGAGAGATCAACCGCAAGAGAACTCAATAAAGATACATTTTCCCAAATGTATAATGGAAACATCTTGTACCTGCCCCAAAATTGAGAAAGTGACCAAAATCAAATAGTTTGGGATTATGATTGACCAGTATATGAAATGGGACGAACATGCTTTTAACGTCACGAAAAGACTTAGACAATCAACCTAGATTTTTTTTACTTTGGGAGATATTTTGAATAGGAAAAAATCTGATTATAATATACCACTCGATGGCAGAATCGGTAATACAGTATTGCATTACTGCTTGAGGTGGAATATTTGATAATACTTTGCGTAGTCTTCAAGATATACAAAACACGATAATAAAAATTTAATTAAAAAAACAAAACAAACTTACTTAATGTGAGAAGTCTGTATGCCTTATATGGATATTTCATAAGAAACATTTATACGAAACAGATAAAACTACACATACTAGATTTGCAAAAAACCTTTGTCTAAACTTACCAAGTTTTAAGAAACATCATACACAAAGATGTAAATTCTTTTTCGGTCCTGAGCTGTTCAATACAGTGCCAGCTCGCCTCAGAACTGGTTCAAACAAAAACCATTACAAATCAAATATAAAACTTTCCATCAGTCAAAACCAAAACTCTATTATCAATATATTTTGAAATACCATAAATAATAAATTATAACTAGATATCAACAAAAAAAAGTGTTGTTTTGTTTTGTTCCTACGGATCCAATATTTTCGTTTCAATGTACTCATTACTCATTAGCCATAGCATTGATTAAATACAAAAGTTAATATTACCAAGCCTCCAGGAAGAACAAGGATATATCACAATACAGGCATCCCATATGCTTAGGGTGTTATCTCTCTTCCCACAGAGGCTGAAACCATAGATAATTGTATACTCCTACTGTTTTTATATTTGAATTTGAAACTGAAAAAAAAAATCTGTGATGAAGAAACACTTATTTCTATATCAACTTTGGCGAATTACAAACCCCTGTTTCCTAAATGACTATCTATTAAGCCTGTATGCAGTGCCGTGTGGTGCTATAATACAAAGAAGAGGCCGCATCAGCGGAACCGTAAAGGTGGCGGCATTAGATGCGCAATCAAAATATAATTTGACTTAGATTTCGGTTTCGGTGTCGCCGAAATATTTTTGGAATAACAGCATAAAATTATTATTTTTGTTTCAAATATACCGCGTCGCCGCTCCAAAAAAGTGCAGCGGCAATTACTACAAGATATTATTCTGTGTTGATTATCAATAGTTCTCCTTGGAGCAGATAATCGATAATATTTTAATTTTTGTTAGTTCGTCTCGAAAGAAGTAGCAGGTGACTGTGCTGTGTTTGAATCAATGTTCTTGTGCATTCTGTGTTTTTCTATATCACAATCGAACGTTATTCTGAAAAAAAAAACATGTATGGGGCAGCATTTCAAAAACTTGCATCATACCAAGAAAATCTAACTCTACCGTACGGCTCCTGTATGTACCTACTGTATAGGGTGAATGGGTACATGATTGTTCATATAAAATCTCATCGAGGCTGGATACTTGTAAGATACACTTTCATGTATATTCCAACACTCTTTTTTCTTTAAATCACAAATTTTGAGAATCTGATTGAATAACAAAAGAAGAAATCAGTTGGCCGATAGGCTGCTCAGTTTGAATCGGTGAGGTCATGAGTAAGGTTCAATTAACGACTTTTACTAGTTTTTCAGATTAGGCCACTAGAAAAATTATCCATCAATTAACTTGACTTGTTTGGTATTTGGGCGCCAGACTGGCAAAAGACAACAAGCCAAGGTAAGAAGATATATGAAATAAGAAAATGTTACCTAGCTTGTATGGGAAGGCAAAATGAAGATGTAGGAACTCAACAAATTTAATTTATGTTATTCATGAAGCCTGGCTAGGCGGTGTGGTGTCGCATAATCACAAAATTGCACAAGTAATCCCTCCACCACACTTATTCAGTTCACACCCATATGCGCATTTCGATAACTAAGTTATCATCATCAGAAGGTTAACTACACTGTTATTCAAACAACGAAAAAGTTCTGTACAAAAAAAGAATGAACAATTGCACTCAAAGTATTATGATGAATTTACATTCACAAGAATTGAGAAAAAAATACCAATTTGAGATTTTGAAATTGAAAATTCAACATTTACATCCGAATATCTGATTCCAACCGAAGATGGTCTTTCTGTTATACCTGAGGTACTCGTGGAGTTCAGATATCAGCTAAAGATGGTTTGCGGTAAAACGAAACTCAGAAGGCTGGTTTGTCCGTCGTTGGTCTTAGCACAGTGGTAACAATATTGGTCTAAGTGGGGTGGTCGTGTTGATTGCGACACCTTGGTCACGCTCACCCGTTAATCTGATATGTCTTACGGACCAGGTTGGAAGTGGATTGCTGTGTGACCTCCTGAAGTTACCAGTTCCTCTGTCCTCAGTATACTGCTTCCCTCAGTGGTATGAACATGTGAAGAAGACGATGGGAATCAGAAATAGTTACAAATTGTGGAGAACGAAGGATATCCTTTGAATCTCAAGCTTATGTTTGAAATATAGTAGAATACGAGTAGTGAAGAAAGTTCGTACAAATGACTGTCAAAAAAATATAAGCGATAACAAAGATGAATTCCTTAAACAGAAATGGAAATATTTATCAGAATCTATAACCAGAAAAAGTGACCAATAAGATATATTCCTTCAACAGAATGAAAATATTTATCAAAATCTATAACAGAAGATAACTGTATAGTTGGTGTGTTTAATCTTTATGAACGAAAAAATATATCCTCAAAAGGAGAGGGGTGAAGATAACTCGAGAACGAGGACCAAGCCTTGTTTCCAGAGAAAAAGTATAGTATTCAAAACAAAAATATTTTGGTAATTTTCTAGAGGAAAAGTATAGTACTCGGTAACTATATGGAGAGTGTGACCATACTTCTCAAGAGTGAGCACGGAAAATACTCGAATGATAAATACTCGAATAGATGGTTAAGATAATTCTTCCAACGGAAGAAATCTACCTTAGCATACAAATATATGTGTTTATATATTCAAAGATATAGCGATATAGAGCGTGGCGCATTTCCTTTTCTTAAAACGATAAGCCTGATATTTCTATCAAATGGAGAAAGATAGAGGTTGAAAAGTCCTCGTGCTCAATACCTCTTCGTTAGTTGGTTGAGTTTGAGACAAAATGAAATCAATCAATATTGAATAGAAAATTTAGACTTGAGGAAAACAAAGGTGAGATCGAGTACTCTGTGACACATTAAGCCAGAGAACTACCCTTCTTAGGAAGCATTTATTTCTCATAGAGAAACAAATATAATAATCTCAGAGATTATAATGAGAAAAAAACAAATGCTCACCTGAGGAGGATGTACTAGAAGGAGAATTGCTCAAAAGTCCCAGAATAATCGTCTCAGCATCTTATGGTTGGAACGCCTCTTAGAATAATCACACCGGGTCAAAGTTGATATCTTGCCCTGAAATGGGTATAGCGTAGCAACTGTTTTCACCAAATAACGAAGAGGTGACCCTCTAGACAATGCGGCATGCGCAATAGCTCAAGTACATACGTTGCTTGCGAAAAAATTAAACGTGGATGAACTGAGTAAAAATTACGAAATATTACCAAATCTGAGTTTAATTAAATGTACAAAAGTCAAAAAATCTGGTACAGTTTGGAAAAATCCATTGATTGAATCTGGTTAACCTGAAAATCTCTTGCAGGAACTTTATATGAATTTCATACAGAATCTGTTAGAAATCCAAAGATATGTTATTAGATATTTAGAGTCAAAATATTGAATAAATCAGGTACTTACAAATTCAAAGATGAATCCGAATATTGCAAGAAATGAAAAATTCAAATATCTACATGAGGTGCAATTATGCTGAGGTTCCAATTATAAGTTTGAATAGCGAAACGCTGTTAATAAACCAATGAAAGCGATAACGAAAAAAGTGATAATTAAATATACTCAACCATCAATAAGCCTTGACTAGCCTTTTGTTGAAATTAAAAACTCATAATCTTACCAGAAATCAAATTCACAGATCCACTTCGGGGAAACGATAAATTAGCGAGGAGAACGATAAATCTTTCCTTTTCACCAAATCACCAATTCGCCTGGGTTTTTTCCAACACTAACCTCGTTTTTTTTCAATTCTAAAGCACTCATACAAAAACCAGAACATTTGTGAAATGTCAGTGAAGCGTGATTAACAAATTCGCACAGGATCGGTAGAAGAGGGAGCTGTATACGATTTTAGCAGTGACTAATGACTCGCACCACCGGAAAAGTAAACGGGAAAATGATTTGAAATTGATTTAATTTCAAATGTAAAAGGAGGTAACGGAAAGTTCGTTACAATATCTAGACATATAATGTGAATTTGCATCATATTCTATGTGGATGGTATCGTACATCAACTTACGGAAAATACAAAATGAAGAAGTTATGACAATTATTTTTTCACAAGTGAACTTTACCATGTTGAGATTCTGTACACAATTTCTCATGTAAAATCAGATTCAAACTAAAATGGCATGCATGTTCATGTGAGAAAATGATTCATGTGAAAATCACATAAGCCAATGTATGATTTTCTAATGCATTTTTAATGATAACTATGTTGTTTGCGGAGGGCACCTATATTTTTATTTTCAAATGATTTGGTATAAATATCTTTTGCCAAATAAAAATTATCAAGAAATGCTTGTCGAATGACATTTCTAGGTTCGACGTCTGCGGCAGCATCTCCTATCAATGCCTTTCATAAATTCAACGTTTGAGTACCTGAACTATGGATATGAATAACGTCCAGAACTATGAATAACGATCTGCGGGACTTCTATTTCTTAGTTTGGTCAGTCAATGATAATAATAATAATTCATTTTCTCTTGTTGAAAAGTATAACGTAGAAAACATTCTATAAATACAATAACAAGGAAAGTGCCAGAAGATACTTGATATGTATCATGTGGTAGAAATAAAAGATATATCTTGATCATATCATATCACACCATAACGTATCATATCATAAAGAAAACAAGTACATTATATACACATACACACACACATATATATCACGTCCAAAAAACAAACATATATCATGAAAATCTACGAGACTCTAAAATTAAAGTTGAAATTCATCGAGGGTGTAGCAATTTTTTTCGACGAGGGCAGTCTTTAGTCTTGATTTAAAAACATCGATATTTGGCGCAGTTTTGATGGGATCATCGAGCTTATTATAAAGTATGGGCCCAAGATAAAGATGGATTTTTTGATATAGGGTAGTTCTGTGCAATTTGGGTATCAGTAGGTCTCTAGAACGTGTCAAGAACTGATGCTGGTTTGGTGCGAAGTTGAGTCTATTCTCATATACGTGTATGCAAAGTTCGTAGATATATATGCTAGCAATAGTAAGTATTTTTTTTAATTCTCATAATTTATTTCTAAATGATTGTCTCCACCCAATTCGTGCAATGATTCTGACTGCATATTTTTGTAAAATAAAAACTTTTTCTGCAGAAGACCATATACCCCAGCTCAAAATTCCATACCGTAAATGTCAATGTATGGTCGCATAATACAGATTTAGCAACACTTCTTCACAACAGTGCGTCGACATGAAACTCAACGCGTAACAATTTTTACGTATTTTTTGCATAGGGTTTCAATGTGAGCAGTCCATGTAAGATTGTGATCTAATGTAAGACCCAGCATTTTAGTTGTCGAGCATGATTCAACCTGTAACTCGTCATCCTCATGGATTTTGTAATTTTCCGGGATATTGTGCAGGGTGAATTTTATCAACGCTGTTTTGGATATGTTGAGAGACAAACCATTTTTGTTTGCCCATGTTATAACTTGATCGTAGACAGCTTGTGTCATTTCTGTGAGAGCTGTCACGTTTTGCCCTTTGACAAGAAAATGTGTGTCATCTGCGTAAGTGATTACATGCTTGATTTGTTGAAAATATAAACAGTATGTTCATAAAATCAGATGTGGAATCATCTGTGACTGAAAGATAAACCTTAGTCACTATCTTCCATCGTCAAGATAACCTCTTGTGGGGTATTCATGTTGAAAAGGGAAACATTCTCAATTGAATATTGATAGAAATATTTTTTTGTGAATTGAAAAATCCACGATTAAAATGAAGTTATTTTTTGTGAATGTCTAACAGAAAACAACTACTTTCCCGGCTAAAGCCACGCTGGACATTGAACTACATCTGATAGATATTCTGAAAAGGCCCTAACTCAAAAGAAAAAATCTGAAATTGAAAATTTGCATTTTCATTCAGATAGTTATTTGATTTTCTATTCCAGTCTCAATTAAGAACTCATAAAGATGGATGAGGCAAAGGTGAATGTTTTCCAAAAGAGAGTACCCACCAGAAATTTGTAACATTGACGCAGGAGAGACATCGCATTCACTAGGTCTTCAATACATTTTTGTCGACGAAAATATATTTCACGCTTCCACGATCATCAGGAAGTCCGGAAGAAATGGGAAACACATTTTCAAGAAGCAATCTCACTTTGCAAAGATGGAAAAAGTTAGAATCATTTCTTTTGGAGAGACACTTTGAAATTAGTGTTTTCTGGCATTAAAACCTGTCATGGGGTATGATAGATTGATTTGTTGGAAATATAAACAGTATGTTCATAAAATCGGATGTGGAATCATCTGCGACTGAAAGATAAACCTTAGTCACTATCTTCCATCGTCAAGATAACCTCTTGTGGGGTATTCATGTTAAAAACGGAAACATTCTCAATTGAATATTGATAGAAATATTTTTTTTTTCGTGAACTGAAAGATCCACGATTAAAATGAAGCTATTTTTTGTGAATGTCTAACAGAAAACAACTGCTTCCCCGGCTAAAGCCACGCTGGACATTGAACTACATCTGATAGATATTCTGAAAAGGCCCTAACTCAAAAGAAAAAATCTGAAATTGAAAATTTGCATTTTCATTCAGATAGTCATTTGATTTTCTATTCCAGTCTCAATCAAGAACTCATAAAGATGGATGAGGCAAAGAAGAATGTTTTCCAAAAGAGAGTACTCACCAGAAATTATTCGTAACATTGACGCAGGAGAGACATCGCATTTACTAGGTCTTCAATACATTTTTGTCGACGAAAATCTATTTCACGCTTCCACGATCATCAGGAAGTCCGGAAGAAATGGGAAACACATTTTCAAATAGCAATCTCACTTTGCAAAGATGGAAAAAGTTAGAATCATTTCTTTTGGAGAGACACTTTGAAATTAGTGTTTTCTGACATCAAAACCTGCCATGGGGTATGATAGATTGATTTGTTGAAAATATAAACAGTATGTTCATAAAATCAGATGTGGAATCATCTGCGACTGAAATATAAACCTTAGTCACTATCTTCCATCGTCAAGATAACCTCTTGTGGGGTATTCATGTTGAAAAGGAAAACATTCTATCAATATTCAATTGAGAATGTTTCCGTTTTCAACATGATAACATGCGTTTCTGAAAGATTATTAAAGTAATTCATCAGATCGTTAGCGTATACAAGGAAAAGTAAGGGTCCGAGTATAAAGCCTTGACAGACGCCCTGTTCAAAAGTTGCAGGTTGGCTTTTGGAGTTCTGAATCAATACTCTTTGGGTCCTGCCTATCAAGTATGATTTCATCAAACTCAAAGCTGTTTCTCTCACACTATATCGTTCCAATTTCAGCAGGAGAAGCACATGGTCAACACAGTCAAAAACTCTGGAGATATCGAAGAATAGTCCACAGAGTTTCCCATCCAGAGCATTCATTACGTGCTCGTTGAAATCGTATAGTGGTGTATCAGTGCTTTCGTTTTGTGTGAACCCATGAGCTCAACAATCTTTGAGATACTCGAGAGGAGACTAATACCTCTGTAGTTATCTTAAATATTTGAGTCACCTTTTATGATGATTGGTAAGACAAAAGCTGTTTTCAATTTATCCGGAAAGATTCCTTGTTTCAAAGACAAGTTCACAATGTATGTTATTGGTTTACAGAGTCGAGAAGCACATTTTTTCAAGAGATTATTTGAAATTTCATCATGGCCAGTTGCATTTGATTCTCTTTGTTTTTTCACTTAATCAATAACGTCATTCTCAGTAATTAGATGCAAGAAGAAAGAGTTGGGACATGTTTTGATATTTCTTTCCATAAAATTCAGATCGATTTCTTTTTGCTGTGGAACTTTGGTGAAGTGACTATTGAACATATTGGCCAATACGATTTCAGAGACTTCAATGTTACTTTCACAAATTTTAATAATATTGGACTTGCTTCCCTTTTTTGCATTTGGTTCACGATTTGCCTCATAGTCTTCGAATTATTGGTCGAGTTGTTCATTTTGTCTTCTGCACAATGTTTGTAGCTTTCTTTCAGTTTTTCCGTGTATATTTGTGTTGTTTGCTTACTTATATCTTCAAAATTTCCATTTATTCTAGCACAATCTGAGTAAAAAGAAACTAATTTTTTTAATTCATCAATTTCTGGAGTAAGTTGGTAAGAAAACTTTTTTGTCCGTTTTTGAAAGCGCTTCAGCGGAAACGTAACTTTGATAATATTGAAGTATGTTATGCAGGATTTCATAGGCCCTGTTTGGGCATTTTTCGTTGAAGAGATCACTCCACAATTCGTTACTCAAGAGAGCTTTGAATTTATTATTACTGTTTTCTGAAAATGATTTTCCATAGCTAATCTGATAACGTGTTTGTTTTTGACATCCTATCTTTATTTCAACTTGAATGATTCGGGCGTAATGGTCAGACAAACTGAGATCTATAACCTTCGCCTTATATTCAGAATTTTTGCGGATAATTGAATTTTCTATACATGTACTTGAAGTTGCAGTTACCCTCGTTGGTTCATCAACAGTATACTCCAAGTTGAAGCATGCTAACTGATCACGAAAATAGATCAAATCCCTACTATTACTAGTAAAGTTTATGTTGAAATCCCCACCTATTATAACGGTATCATAATTCCTACTTACTATGGTTAGTAGTCCGTTGAAGTGATTCAAAAATGAAATGGAATTTCCTGATGGAGGTTTGTAGTTGCACACACAGATAAAACTGGATTTTCGAGTCATAACACCGCAACATTCAAGAATTTCCTCTACACAGAAACTCGTTAAATCAACCATTGGTATCTTAAGCCTACTTTCATCATTTATATAAATTGCTACACCCCCATTTTTCATCAAACTCCTACAGAAATAGGTAGATATACTGAAATATATCAACTTTATCGCATCGAACTGTAGGTTGTTCTGCCAATGTTCAGAAATAAATGAAATATCAAACACAAGGTTATTTTCTGTAAACACATCTATCGAAAGAATTTTCATTACCAGGACACTGGATGTTTTGATGGCACACAGTCACATAGCCTGGATGCCCTTTCCTAGTGTTACTATTATCTTCCTTCTTCATTTCTATATGCATGGAAACATTTCTATAGCAACCTGCAATAGCCGCGGGTATGAAAAATTGTTCTGGTTTCTTACTTCCTGGCTAGTAACATTTTCAATTATTTCCTTAATTTCATCTGCTTATGAATTATATTGGTACTGGGGGTAACATATGTTGTTCATCCTGGAGGGGTGAAAGTCATTGCCATCTCGTTTATGCAAGGAGTTAATATCCAATCTTGAAATTAATTCCCAAATGGCTCTACAAATATGCCGTTTCTCTTTTGATGTTATACCGTATCCATTTCTTGAGTTATTAGAATTCCTTAGGATTTCATTATACTCAAAGACACATGATGCATGTGGTGATTTCTTCAGTTGTAGGTTGCTTATGTATATTGAATCATTTATTTTCGCATCATCATATCGGAAGGGCTGCGTGATGATTATTTGGTTTGTATGCGTCATGTTTGGTATAAATTTACTTCGAATATCCGAGCTCATTTCATCAGTCCATAACAGCACTATATCCTCTTTGGTGAGGGTTTTAGTGTTATTCCAGGCGGTCTCTATCAGCACATCCACTGAGCTTCATGGTGGCTTAAATCGTGCGTATCATTTAATTTCATGGATCTTGCAGTATCTCTTCCATGCTGACCTACAATGATCATTATTTCAATCCGATGTGCTTCATGTCTCATAAGTCCTTCGTTTCCACAGTTTGTCATTGAGGTTTTTTTGGCAGCCGCTGCTGTGTTCTGCTCTTCATATTGGGTTGCTGAGTCAGAGTTATTTTTGCTTCTACTTCTTCCCTCTTTATTATCGACGCCACTGGCAATAAATTCTTTAGTCATGGTGGATATATGACAAAAATTCCTAGTTGTCTGAGTATAAACGTTCTTTGTTTCGCTTTGTTTTTCCCCATGCTTTTTTGTAGTTCCAGTATGTGGCCTTTCAGTTCGTCGATGAATTTTCTCTGAACATTTATCACTTCTTTAGTAGTGGTTTCAAGCGGGTAGTGGAGATCCTCCCCACGACCTTGACCTTGAATCCCCTAGTCCTCCAATTGCAGCCCATTGCATTTGATCTTGACCTTCCCACTGTATCCCTGAGATGGGGAGGTTGAAGGTCGTGTATCATTGACATTGAAGTGCCCTTGTGGTAGATCGTGTGGTGTTTGCATGACCTTGTGTGTAAAAGGGATTCGTTGACCTTGTAACGCTAGTCGATGGGTAAGGGATTGCGCATTCATTTCAGTATGCACGAGAGTGTGATGCATGGCTTCCGAACTAGCATCAGCGTCACAGGTCTACTTTTCATATTCTTCAACCAACCTAACCACCGAGATAAATAATCAAGGGGGGTTTGCATGGCCTTCGAACCAACATCAACGTCACATGTCTATTGATTTTTCAGAGTCTTCGACAACTCTCATCACGATGATTCATCGAAGCGATTTGCATGACCTTGGACACTGCGTAATAGGGGCCGACCACATATTGATTTTCGCGTCGCCTTAGTATCCAATGCACCATTTCGTCTTGAACGATCATAGTGAATCCTATCAAAATGATCGATGCGCCATAGAATGTGAGAGGGTGGAGCATATTGATTTTTCATATGTGTGGCCTTCATTCACCCTAACGTTATTTTATTTTGGGTGACATCACATACATCCTAAGAGTGGGAGGAATGTGACATCCGTTGCACCAGTACATGAAAGAGGTGTGTGAGTGCACGCAATCAGATGCTTTTTGTGTCGTCGACTATTAAGAGTTCAAAAGATGTATTCTTGTAATTGTGGTGAATCGCCCTTCAACGAAACGAATGAAATTGGATAATGGAAATGATAACTCATCGCCAGCTACATCTCCACCGCCGTCGCCACCATTGCATACATGTGAATGTTGTAATGTGACAATACCCAATCGCCAAATCAATTCGAACAATAGAACATTAGCACACAGGACGAATTCATGTGTCCATTTGGGTAATGGGTGCACATGATCAAGAATGCTTTCAAGAGCCGCATTGCAAGCTATAGAGTGGCTAGCGATAATGTGTACACTGAGTATGGACCATTTTTCAATGAGATCAAGCACAGAGTCATTTGACTACTGGAAAAAACCATCGAATTACACAACTCGATCAAGGCCAACATGGAGGCATTTGGCAGTTATGTGATCCAAACCCAGGAATTGATAGACGTCAAATCATTCAACTCCCCGAACTGAATTACCGATCGATCCAGCGATTTGAATGGATTGTTCGAAACGTTTCGCGATATTGTCAAAAATGTATCGAACACCCCGTAGAGTGGAACAATCATCATGATTTCCAAGTGGGTCACAATGTTGTTATTCTGCAAAACACGAATCAGTGCCAAACAAAAACAAGAGGTTTCAAAAGTGACGACTGATGGTTTGATCGGGGAGTCGACGTTGAGCTTTTGCCGTGCCCAAAAGGGCAATGGGGACAGTTAGAGAGTTGAAAGGATAAGAAGTCCGATTATTAATTTGAAGAGTATGGGTTTTGGAATCAGTCCACAGTTATTTGTGTAAGTAAAAAATATCTTCTATACATTTGAAATTCATGACTAGGTACTAGAAGGGATTCATTGTTTCATTTTGATAAATATTTTTTTGTATTTTTTTACAAAGTGTTTTCAATCATTAAAGGGTCATAATCTACCAAGTGAGTCGTGAACAAACCCCAATTCACGACAATATCATCATCGCTCAAACTACGGAATTTGAGGTGCGTGATTCAGGTTAGTTGCAACATTATTGCGTGTATGGAAAATGTCTTTCATGAAAATGTATTTGTTCTAGGATGGAGTTGTGAAAAAATTCTGTTCCTTGAGGTGAA
>JAFIRS010004365.1:0-89921 GCA_018342105.1 Gonioctena quinquepunctata
TTGTGGGGTGTGTCCTGTGTGGAGACTTTTGAAGAGGAATAAGTATCATCCATATAAAATCGAAATGGCCCCAGTTAACTGAAGATGACCTGATCGAAGAACAAATTCGGAAATTATGACGGAAGGCATTTCAAGGCAAGGCAAGGCATGCTACCTATCTCCACTATATTTGTGAACTCAGCTTCTTTCCTCAAATTATGAAGTTGAACGTCGATGTATTCAGGAAATCATTGAATGTTCCGCCATTTTTCTAGTAGGTGAAAAATTGAATTTATATTCTAGGGTTGTGAAGTATTCGTCAGGAGCTTCAAAAGGATGTGTCACAAGCCCCCTTTAAATTTTTTTTTCCCAGGTGGGCCCAGTCGCCATCTTGAAAGTTCCATCTGTCAATTTTACTCAAAAATATAGTATTCATGCATCAATTTCATTACCCCAAGTTTCCAATTTTTTAGTTGACCCTTTCCAAAAAAAGGGGGACATTGAAAAAAAGCACTGTATATATATATATATATATATATATATATATATATATATATATATCATGTATATTACACAGAAATGTGTCTCCTATTTTTTCAGCAGTCTTATTTTTCGTGAGGCATTGAATTTTATTTTAATAAATAATTCAGTAAAACCATGGCTCTACCCGTCAAGCATGAAAAATAACGGTATGGAATTGATTTCGATCAAGTTTTATTGAACGATGAAATTGCAAAATATTTTCTGTATCAATTTTCATGCCGATGATATTAATGATTTGATGAGATAAGACACGAGATTGTACTTAGATTTGTCATGTAATAAGTCTTTTCTCGGCCCAAAAAAGTTCTCGGTGTTTGTTTCCAACGGTTCATCGAAATCAACGATAACAATGAGATATCTCAAAATAGAGAAAATCAAGAATGTGCTTGATTTTAGTGGGATCAACTAGGATCTATCAACAATAATCTGATTCTCTTTGAGAAATCTCAATTTTAGGCCATCCCCAAACACTAGAATGAATATTCCCCGAAATCAACGCGTGATTATATTCTCGGCTACATTTAGACAAAAAATTTAGTTCTATTTCATTAGAATTGATTTTTATTATTAGAAGCTTTTATTCAGTTTCACCTGTCCCGGGGTCTGTCTGTGTGTATGTCTGTGTGTCTGTCGGTAATCAAATCTTTTCAAGTTAAATTTGAACCACTCCTAGTCATCTGATTGATTTGAAATTTGGCAGGTGTACATAATTTTGGTGACAATAATTCCGATGTCGGAGATTATATTTTTTTGTCAAAATTCAAAATTCAATATGGCGGCTCCAAAATAGCGGACGACTTTTGTGATTGTGGTCCGATTCTATTCAAAATTGGTATGTGGGGATTTTTGCGGTCGAAGATTTTTTCAAGCTTTTATTGTTAGGTCTGTGTGTCTGTCTGTAATCAAATCTTGCAAGTTAAATTTGACCCACTTCTACTCGTCTGATTGATTTTAAATTTGGCAGTGTGACAATGCATTATTAGATTTTGTTGGGAGAAAAACAAAATGGCGACTTCAATATGGCGTTCATTTTTTGTGATTATGGTCCGATTCTATTCAAAATTGTATCTAGGGTCTTTTAGTTGTTAATAAAAAAAAACAAAAGTTGAAAATAAAAATTATGAAAATTGAAGACAAGCATTTATTTATAAAAAGCACTGAAAAGGCAAAATTTCTTTGTTTGATCTAGGTTATTCTGTGCGTAACAGATCCAAAAGCTTCCCACGGATACAAAATAGGTAATCTTGCGCGGAAGATTTTGAATCTATTACCGAATAACCTAGATAAAAACAACGAAAATAATTAATTTCTGCCCTTTTTAGTGCATTTGTTTAAATAAAGCTTGTTTTCTAAAAAATATTTTAATTTTTTTCGAGTGTACTTTTTTTATTTTGAATTGGCATAGCTTTCATTTCCATGGAAGGCGAATTAAATAAAAATGGTACGTTAAACGCAAACAAAAATCTTAATTTAATGAACTTTCCAGGTTTCTGATCCAAATATAGGCTTATAAAGTATAACACATCGGATCCATGAAATGGCACATATACATAGAATTTTCCAATTCTTTTTAAAAACCACATACACCGGGTGGGTCAAAAACTCATGATATGTCTACTCACTACGTTCTTGGTTGACCATAGAGGGAAATGATGGACGGGTGAGTACCCATCATCATGGATCCTGGTAATGGCATATTTTCGGTTTTGCCCCCCCCTTAACAGGGTTACCATCTCTGTCTAGAACTGGAACGGTCACCATTCCTCGATATGGCATCGGGTTGTTTTGTTGGCATGCCGTTTTCGTGCTGAGCCCCTTGGTTTTGTATCTGAAACAAAATAAAAAATGAGTTGTGAATTTGGGAATAGATTTTTATTTGGCCTTGAGGAGTTTCTTGGTTTCTACTCCACCATTTCATGCAAAAATTTCGGCCAAAGTATTAAGCTCAAGTCTAGTTCTTCATCCGACCCATCAAGTCAGGTTAGTTTTCGATTTTTTATTTTTTGTTCCATGACAAAACATTGAATTTTATAATGAAAATATGAATCCAGTCATCAAGTTGGCCTTAAATGAACATATATAATACTTGATTGAAAGTAACACATACAGTGTAGATATCACGTATGGAATAAAATTCTTTTCGAGTTATGTCAGAAAATTAGGAAAATGCTCGGGCAGGTCACTTTTTAATATGAATCAAAAGTTTTTTAATTTAAAATTTTAATGTACATGATAATTCATGTATTGTGGTAATATAAAAATGATTTCTGTTGAATGGATCACCCTGTATGTTTTCACATTTTCAATTCTATTTGATCATTTGAGTTCAACGACATACAATACTTATGGATGAAGATAATGATTTCAAAGTAATTAAAATGAAAACGTTAACGTAAGTAAAATGGGCTTTTTTGAAAAAAGAAATATGTATCTGCAGACCTCCTGTTTTAGCGTATTTAATGTTTAAGATGTTCACCATTGGCAAAAACCTAGTTTGTAGTAAAACACCTACCTAACTTTCTTTAAAACTTGAAGGAAATATTTTTGTATTTCACCCGAACGTTTACCTCCCAGGAAATTGGTTTACCTCTGAGGAAATTGGTGTGTCTCACACATCCAATAAGGATTATACTGTGATCAATATCTACAGTTCAGCCAGTTTACTTCCATTCAAGATACAAAAAATTCCGTAACCGATCATCATAAACATTGCAATGCGATGAGTTTTCGTTAAATATGATTGTCCATTACTCACAATTATTTTTTTAAAAAAAAAATCACAGCATCAACTCTGAATGACTACTTACTGATGTTCCTCAATTTATATCCTAGTTCTTTTGTTTCAGGCAAAAAGTGAATGATAAACGTCCGGTTTTGCCAAGAAGTCAATGGGAAAATTTTGAACATTCCATACGCAAAATCGCCCAAAAGAAATACCCTAGTCATTTGAGTTTTACCGAAAGTTTCCGGAGTTTTAAAATTGGTATTTTTTTAGATTTCGAGTGCGCTTTCCGAATTTTTACTTGCGGCCAAAAACAGTTTTTATTAATATTCATTTCTGATTTTCCCGTTTACGTTGAAAGTCATGTGATAAATTGAACTTGAAACATTCACAATTTATGTTGTGAGTTTTTTTGTAAAAAGAATAGTTTCAGCGTACGAGGTCCGCAAAAATCTACCCAATTCCAAGTATCGCATCAATTCAAAACTCCTATGGATGATTTGCAAAAAATCGTTGGGACATAAATTGTAGGGAAATTTTCTAGTTAAATTTATTAGATAACTATTTTCATCGTACAATGAGTCGGAAATGGGGGTATCAAAATCTGCTTTGGGCCCCATTTTCCAATATGGCGGCATGAGCAGCGAAGATACGAGGTGGCAAATAAAAATTCGAAAGGAGAACGTCGAATTCTATAAACATACCAATTTTCAAAACCCTGAAAACTTTCCAGGGAACCCACCAATGACTGAAGACTGAAGTAGAAGTTCTGCAGAAACATATTTTTGTTTTAAACTGTTCTACTCAGTACATTTAGTATCCACCAAATCCCCTGAAATCTAAACTCTCATTCAAAAACCCTAAGTATCGTATGTCATTGAACCCGAATATTCAAGTAAAGTTCAAAAAAAATTTTACATCTTGTAGAATCAAAATACTTGAAAACTAAAAGCAATGCTGGAAAATGGACGAAAAACATATTTCACTATTCTTATATTTATGTGGGCATATCAAATTTGGAAAAAACTGCACATAAAAAATTATCAAAACAAAATAAGCTTTATAGGGAAACAAAAAAGGAAAAATAATTTATTTGTTTGACCCAGTTTTTCCCCAAGGTTTCAAAAGCCCGAAAAAACCTAGTTTATTGATTTGAAAATAAAGAATTTAAAAAATAGATGGAATCATCGGCAAAAAAATTTTTAACTACCACGAAACCCTTTGTGAACGGAAAAAGGGAAACATTCTCAATTAAAGAAAATTTTCGGAATTAAAAAATCCAGATAAAATGAAATTTTTTCGGCATTCAAAAAAAACAACTATTTCTTCCCGAAAGAACATTGAACTACTTGATAAATATTCTGAGGAACCCTATCTCAAAAAAAAAATTTTTGAAAATTTTTCAAAAAACCATGTAGATAAAATATTTTTAAAATTAAAAACCCCACGAGGGAAAAGGATTTTTTTGTTTCAGAAAATTTCTTAAAAAATTATTAAATGTATTCAAAGGGCCCCCCCAACCCCTTTTGTTGAATTTATTTTCATTCGGATAGGTTTGATTTCATTCCAGTCTATTATAGAAAATCAAATAACTATCTGAATGAAAATGCAAATTTCAATTTAGTTTTTCTTGGGTTTCAGAAAACTCTCAGAAGTTCAATGTCCAGGGTTTACCCGGGGAAGAGTTTTTGAGACATTCAAAAAAAAATAACTTCATTTTAATCGTGGTTTTAAATTTCCAAGAAAAAATTTCACAAATAATTAAATTTTTCCCCCTTTAACAAAAAACCACAAGGGGTTTATCTTGACGAGGGAAGATAGGAAAAATATTCAGCCAAAAGGACCAAATTTGATTATGAACATTCGTTTTTTTAAACAAATAAACCCCCTGCCATTCATCTATATCAGCTTAATCAAGCCCAGAATATAAAATCAAATTCCCCCGAACCCAAAAGGGAATTTTGTTTTTTTGAGTTACCCTTCCCAAAAACATCGATGGAAGTCCAGCTCCCCCCGGGAAGAGTTGTTTCAAAATTTCCATGAAAAAATTTTTAATTTCCTAAAAAAATTTTATCCAATATCCAATGAGAAAGTTTCAACCCATTTATTTTCCCCTCGAACTGCCCCAGAAAACCCCGGGGAAAACAACGGTATTTTCGTTTTAGCAGGAAAAGTTGTCATTTAAAAAAATTTACCCAATTGATCCGAAACCGCATCCTTTTAAACCCCGAAAAAAAGAAACTCCGACCCCAAAACCCCAAAAACCCCCTTTGAAGGAACGGACCAAAAAATACGCCACCCTGAATTTCGAATTTTTTAAAACATCATAGATATTTTTCCCGAATCTTTTTCATTTAACTTCCATTGTTTTTACCCCGCGGTATTTTTTTTTCCTTCGGTAGGGGCGTTGAGTGTTAAATTCCAAAACATTGCCCCGGAAACCGCTTTTTTTATCGATAACGAATATTGAAAAAAAATTTCAAGGGATGATGAAGGTTGTTTAAAATTGACATTAAAAGTTTTATTTGGGATTCGGATATTTTTCGTTTTTTGAAAAAAGAGCGAATTTGACCATTTTTAGAATAGATTGGGGATTACAAAGTTTTTTTAATATGAAGCGATTCAATGGTTTTGATTTTTCCTCCAAAAAAATTTGGGAGTTCTTTTCAGGAGAAAATGTTAATGTTTTTTGTTTTTCGTTCCCTTTCATTTATTGGAAACGCAGATTTTTGGGTTTTTTTGTTTGGGAAAAAAATTTAGGGTTATTAATATTGGGGCTTTTTGGGCGAGGTTTGGGTTTCAGAAACCGAATTTTGATTCCCCCCGATGAAGATATTAGAGCGGGATGATTGTTTTTTGATTGCGGTGGTGTTGGTTCGAAAAAAATAAAGTTGATACGGTTTTTTGGGTCAGGTTTCGGTAGATTGCCAAGTTTGAAGGGCAAGATTAAGGGGGGGAAATTTTTCCCAAAAAGATAGGTTGGTTTTATCGAAAAAGCGAATCAATGGGCGGTTTTTTTGCGTTTTTGACTTTTTTATCAAAAAGGGAAAAGGGGATAAAGAGCAATGATTTTAGGTGGGTTTAAATTTGTTCGGGTTTCAAACAGACATGAAAAAATAATAATTTGGGTTTTTTTACAATGATTGGGAAGGGAAAAAGGGGGAAAAAAGACTGGGGTATGGAAACAATAGTTGATCGGGGGGTTGGGTATGTGATTAATAAAAAAAGGGGCCCTTTTAAAGTAAAGGAAAGAAGTTAAAAAAGACTTTAAATACACGATTGGGTAAGCGTACGAACCGGCAATTTTTTTATTTTTGGGCGGGCTGAACACCACCCATTGAGAATAAAACCGACGTTTAAAAAGGGCAATTATTAGGTTTGTTTTGTTTTAAAAAATTTTAAAACCCAAGAGACGGGTTAAAAATTTAAAGGGAACGGAAAGTCAACAAAATATTATTATGTTGCCGACGTTTTGTTCTTTTTGTTTTCGGGGAAAAACTTGGTTTTCTTTAAATTTTATGGAGGTTTTCAAAGGTAAAACCCGTTGGTTTGCAAAAAAAAGGGTAGGAAAAAAATCATTTTTTCAAAAAAGATAAAAGACCCGGCCAAGGGTTTGAGGCATAAAGAACCAAAGGGGGAATATTTTCAGGTCCATATGAATACGCCATATTTTTTGAATTTTCTTCTTTTCCAAAGGGGTTTTTCTCGATCGCAGGTTTCCGCCCGTTTAAAATTTTTTATCAAAAAGTTTATAGGGCCCCCCCTTTTTTTATTTTAATTTTATAAGAAAAAAAAAAAGGGTTAAAATAGCTTTCCAACCAAAAAATTTACGATTTTAAAAAGGGCCGGGGGGAATAAAAATTTTTTCAAAATTTTTCCCTACACCGATTGCCCTTTACAGAAATAACATTTTTGGATTTCATTTCCGGCCCGTTTGCGAGAAAAACAGCGGTGACGCAAAAAAAAAAAAAAATTTACATGGGAAAAAAAAATTTTTCCCAAAATTTAATGGCGAACAGGCAAAGAATAAACGGGGGCCCTCGAGGGTGCGACCATAGAATACCAGTTGGGAAGGGATCAGCAGGGTATTATGGTAATATGTTAAACGCAAAGCAAATGATTTTTTTTTTTTCGGAAAAAAAGGGAAGAAATTTCCAGGGTTTTTTCCTTTAAGAATTTTTAAATTTTCAACAAAAAAGAGGTTGCTCAATATAAAGTTCCAACAACATTTTAAACATAAAGGGGATGATTAGCAAGTGGGAAATGGAAAAGGAAAAAAACAAATTTTTTAATGCCGAGGCACTTTTGGGAACAACACCTTTTAAAATGGGTAAGACATTTAAGATGAAAAGAAATGAGTTAGAAAACGTACCGTAAATAACGTTAGTTGCCGAATAGTTAATGATAATATGGGGATGCCGCCCGATTAAAAGGGTATTTCCCGGAAAACAATTTCCGCCCGATTTAAAAATTTTAAAATTTTTAAAAATAAGTAACTATTATCAAAAAGAAATTAAAAAAAATTTTCAAAAAAAATAAAGGGAAGGGGAAAAACGGTTTTTAAACATTAAAAATTTTTTGAAAAAAATATTCAATATTCACCCCAAAAAAAATGAAAGGGGAAAATTCAAGGAGAAACCGGGAATGCTACAACTTTTCCTCATCGGGAAAAAAAACGCCCTTTAAAAGATGTCAAATTCCGATTCGAAACACCCGGGAAAAAGAACTGTTCTTTGAATGCATCGCCGAAAACTTTTCAAAGGGAACGGCGAAATTATGCCGATTTATACAACCCCAAAATTGGGGTTTCTAAAACCGAAGGATACGGAGCTAAAAACCTTTTTTTCGGGAAATTTTTTTGGGGTTATAAAAAACCCAAAAATTTTAATTTATTTCGAAAACCAAAAATTTTGAAAGATAGGATTATTTTTCGGGAAAATCACCCAAAAAAGTAGGTTCTCCGGAAAATTTAATTTTCAGAGTCTAATATTTTTTAAAACATAAACATCTAGACTTTTAGTTTCGAAAAAATCAAAAGTTTTCCAAACAGATTGTGTTTTGGCACGAGGAAAACCTTTTCCCCGCATTTGAAAAAAAAAACACAGAAAAACGCAAAAAGTTAGGAAAATTTTTTCAACGGAAAGGGGTTTTTCCCATGAGTTTTCCCTTTTGAAGGGAAACACGGGCGAGCGGTTTGGAAGCGACAGTTTTTTCCCGATTTTCCGCGGTTTTAAAACCCGAAGACGTTCAGCGAAATTTCGAAAAAACCGAACGCTTGAAAAATTGGGTCAATTTCGTTTGGAGTTAATAAGGGAAAAAATTTAACACAAAAAAAAACCGCCCCTTTTACGAAATTAATTTTCCCTCACAATTTAAATCGCCTTTTCGGTAATGGGAACAGTAACAAACAGATACAAAAATAGTTGGAAATAAAACACCCCGATTCCCTTTTTTAAACAAAGGCACGTTTTTATAAAGCCGGGGGAAAAGCCAAAATTTTGGCAAAAGTTTCTAAAAAATTTTTGGGTATCGGGCACAATAAATAAAAAAGGGTCTAATATCACCCTCTAATGGGGTTTTCACCGCGCAATTTTTTCCCGTTGAAAGGATGATTACCCCAGTGGAAACGCTTTGGGTTGTTCCAAAACCCAGGAAAAATTGGCCAGTTAAAATTTTTCAAAAATTTTTGTTTGCCCCCCCCCGGCGAAATGACGAAAAAACCGTTTTTGGTTTTGGGTCTTTGAAATGATTATGCAGATTGGGGGCAACCTTAAGCCGATAACCTTCATAGAAAAAATAGGAAAAAAAATTTGGAAAAATGAAAAAAAGAATTGACGGTGGGAAAAATCATTTTCAAAAAATTTTTTCAAACTTCCATAATGGGGAAAAGGTGTTCTTCCCCTTTTAAAAGATTTGCAGAAAAGGGGAAATTTAGGGCAAAATTAGGATTTTTTCAAAACCCCGAAAAATAGTTTGGAAGGGAGGGCGTTTTAAATTCCCCGTTTAAAAAGAAAATAAAGGGAAAATGTGGTTGGGTTTTGGAAGGAGCGTTTAAGGGTAGACTCCCAAAAAACGTTCCAAAACACAAATTTTTGCTTGTTTTTTTTGACGACCAAAAATTTCGGGTTTCCCGATTCTTCCCCCAAAAAACCCCGAAAACTTAGGGATGCGGAACGCAACAGAAAAAACCGAGTAAAGGCTTTGGTTAGCCAAGCCCGAAAAATATGTTTTTTGGGGATTGGGAATGTTTTCGACAAATTTGATGCCTTTAAAATTTTGATGAACCCCTTGGGGAAAATTTAAACCGAAAAACCAATTTAGCCCCAATTTTTAGGTAAAAACGTAAAGCGATTTAAATATAAAATTTTAAAAAAGGGAAAGATAAAGTCATTTCCTTTTTTTTTCTCCTGTTACAAACAAAAAAAAATAAAGAATTTTTGAAGACCGAACATAGGGGGAGGGGAAAAACGGTACACGAAAATTATTCAAAAAAACCTTTCTTTCGTACTTTCGCGTTTTGATTTAGAATTGGGGCCCCCAAAAGGGAAAGGGGGCTAATTACGAGGGGGAAAAATCAGGGGAGAAGCGAAAACAACCAATTGGCGGAGTTCAAGGGAAACGAGCCAGACGAAAACCGATGAAAAATCCGGGTATTTTAAACATAAATTTAATAAGTTTAATATACCGAAGCCAGACGAAAGAAAGAAAAAAGCGAAAATTGGGTCTTTCAAACGACGAAAAGTTGAGAACTAAAAGTTTGAAAATTTGTTGAACATTATTTCCCGACCAAAAAAAAATTTGGAAATCATCTCGAACAGGGGGTTCGAAATTACAAACTTGATATAGTTGGGAAGCATACCGACGTAAAACAGAAAAAAGGGAAATAATTCGCTGAAGAGAAAGGTGAGAAAAAATTTTTAAAAACATTTTTAACAGAGAAAAGCTCTTTTCCCCGACATACTTTTTCGTTTTTCAAAAAAAAAATTTACCTTGAATCCGCATTTTTTTTCCCCTTTTCAAACCGTACCCCCCCAATAAAGAAGCATTTGTTGAGAATAAATTTTATTGGGGAAACCAAATAAAATAAATTATTTTGGGGCGAAATTTTTGTTTCGGTTTTTAAATTTCTCATGAAAACCCTTGTTTCAACATTCTAAAGGGGACCCAACGAAAAATTAAAAAAAAGATTATGAATACCCAAAAACAGATTTTTGGGTCCACAAAAGAAATGAGTTTTCCTTAAAAAAACCCCCAATGAAAACATTTAAGGTCTTTAATTGGTTCAAAGCCATACAGCGTTTGAAAAAATAGGAAAAGGACGAAAATTTTTCCCCTCGTTTCAAATTGAAGGGTTTTTTGAGAAGAGTTTCGGGGTAATAACATTAGGTTGAAGGCCCAGAATTCCGAGGCCATTTCCACCCCCCTTTCTTTTCAAAAAAGGGAAAATCATCACGGGTCATCCTTTGGGAAAGGAAAAATTTGGGGAAAATTAAAAAAGGCCCGGAAAATTTTTCCCCCATTTATAATTTAAAAGACACGTTGTGATCAACACATATAAAAAATCATGCTTTTTTTGAAATCTTTTATGGGGTAAACTATTTCTATGTAAAATTTTCTTTCTTCTCCCCCTTAATTATTGAACATAGGGGTTTTGTTTTAAAATTTTGAAAAAATTTTCGTAAATTCAAAAAAACGCCCCAAAAGTTTTCCCCCCATTGGCCAATTCAGTAAATAAATTTGAAAAAGGGCTTTTAATGTTCAAAATTCAAATACGACAAAAAAAGATAAGACCGAGGTTCGATGAAAGTTTTCATTTCTTCCTTATAGGAAAATTTGATTTCAATTTTTGGGAAATTCATTTGGGATATACAAAAAAAATTTTTCTTTATCCCTTTAAAAGCCTTTGTCGTTAAAACGAACACATTCGGTTCCCCTTCCTTTTCTATGAATACCTTTTTTAAAATGAGCCCGCAATTTTAAAAATACAAATTCCAAAATTTTAAGCGATAACTTTTAAAAGTAAAAAAATGCGCATTTTAAACCTAAAGTCAAATTTTTTATTTAGGGAAAAATCAAAATTCAATAAAATTCGATTGAAAAATATAGTATTCCCCCATCTTTTTCCCAATTTAAAATTTACCCTTGAAACATTTTTCAGGGGGGAAAAAAACTTTAAATGCAAAATTGTTTTAAAGCCCCAAACCATTCTAGATTCAAATTGACAACCAAAAAGGGGTTGAAAAAATTTTTTCCCCCTTTCTTTTAAAAATTTTGGTTTTTTGGGGATTTCTTTTAATTGTTCACCCCGGAAATAGGAGAAGATTGCGAAAATCAGTTTTCGTACGGGTATATATTATAAGGCCCCCAAAAGGAAAGGTTATTGCGACCGAAGACGTTTTCGAAGTCAAACCCTTCTATTTAATTACATTTTTCAACCTGCCCGTTTTTATTTAAAGTTCACAAAATTTTCCCAAAAATTTCATGTTAACAAAAATTTCGATCTAACCAAAAAATTTTTTCAAACACCCCCCACAAAATTTAATTTTTCATTTTTGTTTCATAAAATTACCATATTAGGGCAATATTTGGGGAAATCAAAAAGAAATAAATGTTAAAGTGTCATCGCAGAGTTATTTTCTTTCTTTCATTATATGAATGACGAATATAAATCCAATCATTTCACCGAAAAGATTTTAAAGGTCATTTGGGGTTTGACGATTACCGGTTTTTGGGGGATTTTTTAATAAGGTATTTTACCCGGAAGAAATATCTGAAAAGACATGATATGTCAACATCAAAATAAACCCAATATTCATCTTTGGAGGAACTTTATGAAGTCAACAAAAGTGAAGTATACCAAAAAGATATAAAAAATATTTATAAAATGATATAAATAGAGATGAATTGTTCAATCCATTGCATATATTTTTCGAAGTCAACAATTTGAACCAAGAATGAGTTTGAGCTTAAAACAACTATTTAAGCATTAACGTTGTTTTTCTATCGTGAAATCATATGTTTACAACAACTGAATGAGTTATAAATAATTAATTGAAAATGATGCAATTGGAAACCATAGATTTCTACAACAGAAGATTATATTGAAGTTTTGGATGTAGTTTTCCATAAAAGGGGATTTGACATACATTATGAGTTGAGTAAACACTGGCATTGACATTAATAATAAGTTTTATCGGCTTAATATCAGTGGGGATTAGATGGGGATTTAATAAAAATTGCGAGCTACATGATACGAAGTGGAAAAGGTGATATCTATAGAATAAGAGGTATTGAACCGTAATGGTTTTATTTGGAATGACTTGTAGGAAAATGATTTCATATAAGTTAAAAAGTGGGTTGAATCAACAATCATCCGAAGATGGGGTGGATTCTGCCGCGCCGGAATTGACTTTCGAGGACAATTTCACAATATTTTTAGGAGGAACAAACCTGAGAAGTACTAATTCATCGAACACTCAGTCTGCAATTATCTGTGAAGTTTGTCCAGTTTTTCCCCATGAATTTATCTTTGAGGCAGTTGCACAATGAGTAGATTCAAATTGATTTGGGTATAAAGTTTTATTTACCTGAATGTGGACTAGATCCCGTGCGCAAATTAATGAAAACATATTTGGTTATGTATACACCTTTCAAGTAATATTCCCAATTATTCAGAAAAAAATTTTTCATAACTTAGGGGTACAGAAGCAGAAAATCAATATTGATATGTATCAATCAATATAGTAAGAATAAGAAAAGGGTGTTCTTGTAAATAGAATAAAATTGGCAATTCCCTACCCATCATCCCATCAAATGAGTTCATCAAATAACAAATTAGATTTTTTATAATTGTTCTGATCTACAAGCCATTGATGTATTGAATATAATATGATGACAAATGTTTCACTTGGATGCATTTTGAAATATCTTTCTCAATAACTAACTGATTTTTTCCCCAAAAATCAATGTGGACATGTAATGATGATATATCCATATCTTGAATAATATAGAATAGGGTTTGATTGAAAATGGATATGATGATCGGGCATCCAGTAGCATATAATCATGGATGTTTTAATATCAAATGAATACGATTATATTATCTAAAAAAAACTCTTCTCGAAATAACCCGTTCAATGAAAAACATAGATTTAATGATATAATTTGTCCGATCTGCCCTCCATTTGTTTTCAAACCCCAATTTCATGGCTAAAAGACCATTTGAACAAGTGCGCAACCCATAAAGTGTTTATCACATTGGGTGAGGTTTTGAATGAGGAGACTAATTTCTTCAACCCATGATTTTGTTAAGATCTCATTTAGCTCATGGTTCAGTACATTCTAATAATTCTTTTTTTAATTATATTGTTGAACACATTCACGAGCCTTCATGAATGTTTGAAAGATATTCCCATAAGGTTTTAATATAGATGTAAACCATGAGGTGGGTAAAATAATATTCACACCAAAGTGATGATGTTTATATATTGCCGAATATACGCTCCAAAACAACATATTTTCTCTAAACAATGAGACATTCTAATATTGACAATTTGCATGTACCTCAGAGGTTTGAATATGAAATTCGTTTTAAAATGCAGATTCTGAAATATGTATATCGATATTTTGGAAAATTATTGCTGGGAAATATATTCATATTTGGAAAATGGTTCCCTTTTTTACATCATCATTGTTAGGGAAAAATTTTTTTTTCAAATAAAAATTAGCATGCCTATTCTCACCTTGCATACGTCTCCAATGACGAATTATAATTTTTTTCTATGTTTTACGTCAGTGAATTGCATTCCCGCCGCATCTATGTCCATTATTGTTTACGAAACGATAATATTCAGAACACCCCCGTTCAGATGATTTTGCTAATCTATAAATTTTTTAATTAGTAACCATCAGTAATATGTATTCAACAATAGTTGGCAAAACTTGGAGTTCTTCTAACATTTTCATGTTAAACCGAAAAAGACCATATTTTTTTCGCATTTGTTCTTTCTTTTCGTCTAAATTTGAGCTGAATGAGTAAACATATATTCAAATTCATTGAGGATTGGGAAATATACCTCAACATTGCCTGAGAATCATAAAGCTCAATTGAGATGATATATCACATCAGTAATATCGATCTATGACAGTTTTCCCATGAATATACATACATAATTCAAGTATGTTTTCATATCTCCACTTGAGTTCTTAACCATTCCATATTTATATCCATGCGTCGATCGAGAGTTAGTTTAACACCCCCTTCATATATTTTCCAAAACCCACAACAAAATCTGTATAGAGTCTGGTGTATAGATCTTCTGAACTGAGAAGGTTTTTGATGAAAAATTATTTAAATATAAATTACGTTTATATCCCATCCGGCTCATGTTTCAGTACATCAAAGAAATTTTATTTTATTTTTGTAATTGTATATTCCATTGCTGTATGGAAAAAAACGAAACGTATGTGAACTTATATCTTTTACCAACTTGTTAATGCTGATGTTCATATATTGCAAATCAACCCCCACAACAGTTATATTATTCTCGTAAACAATGAGGTTCACTCAATGGCCTCAGCATAACAGTTTTCTCATTCACAGTGAGTAATTCAGTTCATCCACTATTTGAAGTTCATCATAAAAATTAAATGATTGCATACAAGGGGTTATTTCTGTCAAGAAACCAATTCATATACCCACAAAAATAGACATATATGTTATCGTAGGCATATAAGTATACAACTAACCAAAAATTATGCATGTACTTCTACAATCAAGTTATTTTTCTCTGGTCCAGGAGTTCCATCGCAGTCATGCCACTCTCAGAATGTTCCCTCATCCGATTGAGTTTATCTGGTGGTAAGACAGAATCGGGGAATAATATTCAAATAGATTTGATGAATCGATCAAAAAAAAGGCAAACGAAATTGAAAATGTTCTTGAACGTAATTTGATTCTTCGAAACAGGGTGCATTGTACTTTCTATCAAACGCTCAACTCTTCAACTATGTAGCTACATTTTCACACCGATATGAATTTTTCCTATCACATATATTTGAGAACCCATTTGAATATCACTTCTCAACCATCGAAACATACCTCAAACATGTTAGTAATTCATAGTTATCGAATAAGGATCTCGTATCATCACCATGAAGAGCTTCATATCTGTATCGATATGTCAAATGGCTCTATGGAGAGTAATGGATGAAATTTTTGGCTTTTTACTTCACCATTGAGTATGGAAAGTGTTATTGAAAAACTATTTTGAGAATGATATCAGTGAATGCCTGATGTCCTCGCCCTGCACACATCCACAATACTGAATTCTAATTCTTTTTGCTATGTTTCACCTTTGTGAAATTCATTTCCACCATTATTGTTTCATATGAACAAGGTTATCAACTAAGGTTGAAACACCCTTTTTCTAATCTATATAATCAATTTCAATGACTAACGCATCACTACAATTTAGCAACAGTAAACTTGATTTGAAGTACTTACATCATTTCACGCGTTGGAATTAGGGCAGACAAAACAACTTTTTGATATAACTTATTCCAATTCATGTAACATTTCGAACTGAACAAGCAGACATGTATCTTATTTCACTGAGAATTGTGTAGAATCAATCCTCAACGCTGTTTGTCATATCATAGCACGTTAGTTATCAATTCTATTGGCATTGTTTTTTCAAATCTAATTCATCCTTTGGTTCCCATCACTATTTTTGCGGATGAGGCAATACCACCAAATTGCTAGAGGTTGATGTGTGTGTTATTGCATCAATGTCGATCGATTTGTGAACATGTTCCCTCAGATTATACCTAAAGATTTTGTGTATGTTAATCGACTCAACCATATTTCGTACCATATTATAGCAGCTATTATATAAAAAAATTACCAAATATATATTTCCCATAAGAAACGAATTAATCAATGAATGTTTGATTCTACAACATTGTGGATTTGTGAATGATCTGTTGATTCACATTCTGATAATCCCATTGATCCTATGCATATATTATGGAAACGATATAATATTGATAGGATGTGTCGTCATTTAAATTTTATGATCGTGATTCTTGGGAATGTTTTTTGATGTATAATTTCTCCATATGTGTCTACCAAACACCAAAGTGACTCGAATGAATTCTGCAATACTCGACAAGCGTTAAATCACGTAGATTATTTTCAATCATAGTTCACTGAAGGATCTGAAGCAGATATTAACATTCAATTCTCAACAAACCTCAGTGAAATGTCGATCAACAACCCAAATACCACTACGCAACTATTCGATGTTCTCACTTCATTTATATGTATGGAAGCATTATCATACATTGCGACCGGCCCGTTATCATTCGTTGAATACTATATTTGTCACTCAACTGTCTGCGTGTTTTTTTCATAACGATCGTTTTTATCACTATCAATGCCATTTCATCAATCATTTCGTGAGCTCTAAACCCTGAAATATCACAATCTGAAATGGAAAAACTCTAGATGTAATACATCTGAAATTCTAAGAGAATCATAGATCTTTTGAATGTTTATGTAAAATATATTATTGACATCTGAAAAGGATATAATCATCCTGGAAAGGGCCATATAATGTATTCGATGATAATATATCCACAATATGAATCTATATAAGTGGGACAGCAGTATGTATATATCGTATATAGCTTTCTGATAGGGGATGTGAATAATCTGAAATACATGGCATTGAGAAAAAATATCTTCATTTCAGTACTTTTCTATGAAGCTGGTCTCTACTCATCACAATATATATGTTTTCCACAGATAAGGAGAGTTGTGAGTTGACACATACATATCCTTCAGTTTTTCAAGTTGCGTAACAATATTTTTCAATGATTAGATAGCTCATAAATATAGCATAATATTCTCACCGTTCAATTCCTCTTGGAAAGAGTGTTTTAAATCAGCGCATGTGGCATTCACCCGCTTAGTTGAACTAGTTCAAGTATCATATTTCATTGGTTGAAAATTTCACTAGAATCGGGGCTAATGTGAGAATTTGACATATCTTGAAAAAGACGTTTAATGATGCCTGTATGACATTGAGAAAGAGGAACGTATAGTTGATATGCTATTACCTGAGTTCTACTACTTCCATTGAATCTCCTTCCATATTACATTTTCTATGAGGCGGATAGTTGAATATATATTTTCAATGTCATTCAATATGTTCTAATGCCAGAGTTCTACTAATTCCATTGAATCACCTTCCATGTACATTTTCTATTAGAAGCAATTGATTCATTCACGGATTCTCTTATGATAATAGTTACATTATTTCCATAATAATATCATAATTTTAGAATCGAAAGCTGTGGAGTTATTGTTTGCCAGGGTATAATTATTTCTTCCCAATCGGGTATCTCGAGCATGAAAACATCCCACATATATGATCATGGTAACTATCTGCAGAAATTTCATAATTTTTACGATATGTATAGCGAGTATACGTTCTACTCTAACTCATTTCTTTTGTCAACTACATCTCATTTCAATGTCCTATAATCACCATAGGAAATTTGTTCACAACAATATTAGTATTTATATCCATAAAACTGTTTTATTCTGCATCAACCTTGGTAAAGAATTTCAAATTTTTTACCCTAGTCACCATTGCCTGAGTTCTATCACTTCCGCTGAATCATCCATTCATGTTAACATTATGTTGTTCCAAGTTATCACCTCATTTTTTGGGGTAAAAACATACTTTCAGTTGTAAAATTCTAAAACTTCTTCAAAAGTGCAAAACTTATGTTTTTGGTGTTTCAATCATTCTCCTTTCATATGTCCGAATAACAAATAAGAATCATTTATTTCGCGTGCATGCAAGCATATATTACCAATCATAGCGTACCGTAGCGATATGAATCCCATTCACCTAATTTTCATGGTATATCTATCGAATGCACACACACCTCGAGGAACCTGCGTTGTATTCTTCACTTTTTCGACAGTTACAGACCATTTCGATGTCATTAGTACTATTGAAAATATGATGTCATTTGATTATTCACATGTATATATTTTTTTTATTTTTTGCATCCACCTGCGAGTGAACTCTGTATATCATTTACAAATACCAAGTAGTTAAAGATTGAATCATGGATTCCATGAAAAACATTAATACATGTTATATTCCATCCACTAGTGTAGATTGAAAGCACATCAATCCAATCAGGTACATATGTGAAGGAATATTCGAAAATATAGAATTTTCATCTCACCAAACTGCCTGTTGCTGTCTGCAATGTCGTCAATATATTTTTGGATGATTCAATTGGAAGAATGTAGAAAACATGACTTTATTTTTATTGACATCCTTTTTTTTTTCTGTCGCCCTAACTTAAAAAATCATCATCATGGACAATAATGAAATTGGACTAGCATATAAACTCTAATAAAACTGAATCAGGTAACAGGTATCACTGCCTGATCAAGGAAAACTTGCCGACTGCCCATAAGTGAAGAATAACATCAATGAATATATAGCGCTATTCATATGTAACACTTCGAAGAATATTCACACATAACATCATAGTCCGCTATTACAGTCTTAATGCGCCTCACCAATCATGATTATATACGACCCAAGGTCCTTATCATATCTGTGAAAATATATTTGAAAAATCTATGATGTTCATTTTCGAACTACGCGTTCTCATGTTTTACTTTGAGCAACAATCAACTAACGAATACTATCATATCCATTTCTGAATTCATCACTTTATTCCTCCAATCATTGAATGCCCAAACCAATTCAATATTTTTCCATATGACAAATATCTAAGAATATTGTGAACCAAATTTTTACATCAACCAGCAATCAATAATATTACCATAACTGAGCTTCATCCGTTCACTTCAACTCCTTCAAGCGCTCGAGTCATGCCCAAACAATTTTATTAATTTTTTGTCAAGAACTGAATATCAATCAACAATCAATAATTGCACCATTATTAAGCATCAGTTTGATTCATCCAATCGTTCGAAGAATGTCGCCACTCATATGCTTTTGTCAAATACCGAAGAATACAATGTACCGAGTTCGTACACTCGTACACTAATCGGTAATGAATATTATCATAATCATCTTTCAGCTAATCTTTTCCTTCGACATTCAATAATAATTATAAGTCGTCTTTTGTATTTTTTTTGATGTCATCATGCATTTCTCACCACATATACCTCCGATCAACTATTGAACTCATCACATTTTAGTCTCCACGAGCGTGGATACACATTCATTTCAAATACCCCAGTCTCATTCCTCCAATCATTCGTGAAATATCAACACAATTCATTATATTTTCCTATGTCTGATATCGGAGAATACACCGACAAACAATCAATAATATTACCATTACTAAACTTTATCTGATCACATTAACTCCTACATTCGCTTCGAGTCATGTCCAAACAACTTCATATATTTTGAGTCGAGTTATGAATAAACCGAATCAAAACATCTGTCAACAATCAATGATAGCACCATTATTGATTCCTTCAATCGTTCGATAAATGTCCAAACCAACTACATATGCTTTGTGTTGAAGAAACCGAGTCCATACACCAGTCAATAATCTTCGCACTACCATCAATTAAGCTTCAGCCGAATCCTACCCGACTGATTCCTACAATCGAAAAATACCCATATCAACTTCATATTTTTTATCAAACCGAACGATACATCATCTGGCAATCAATAATAGCAACATCATTAAGCACCACTCTAATATCTTCACTTGAGGAGTGTTGAGATCAAATTCATATTTGTGTCAAATACTGAGAATACAATATACCGAATCCATACGCTAATCACCCATGCATATTATTATAATTAACCCTCATCCCAATTTTCCAATCAACAATCATCATAACCTACTTCATATTATTTCTGCGATAGATATCAAATCCATTCGCCAATCAACAATCATCATATTACCATTAATAAGCTTTTGCTGAATCCCGACAATCTAATTCCTACAATCGAGGAGTGTTGAGATCAAATTCATATACTTTGTGTCAAATACTTGAGAATACCATATACCGAATCCATACGCTAATCTGCAATGAATATCATTATTATAATCAACCTTCATCCTATCGACATGCAAATATGAATTTTATTTCAATGTGCGTTATCGATAAATAGAGCACATAATGCAGCAGGTACCGGGGGTCGGCGGTACGGACCCTTCCACGCGGCGCGATTGATCCGAACACCTGCAAGCGCTTGACGCGAACTCGCTGGGAGATTTTGGACAAAAATTACCAGCTTGGACCTTAGAAATCCTTATGGAGATTAACATGGGAAAACGGCTGATTTCGGGCCAGAAGCCCCCTAGCATATCTACTAACATCATAATGTCCAAAAACCCCTACATACCAATTTTTATTGGAATCGGGCTATTACCACAAAAGGCGTCGCCATATTAGAGCCGCCATTTCGAATTTATGAATTTTGACAAAAAAAATGTGATCTCTGTCTCCGAAAACCCCCACATACCAATTTTGAAAAGAATCAAACCGCAATATTTTAGCCGCCATTTTGATTTTTCTGTAGCAAAATTCCATCAATATCTTCCAATCCTACTTGTTAAAATTAATGGAAAAGGCAGTGAAGAGAAGCTAACGAAATTTATAGATAAATATAGTCTCATTCTTTGGAGCGGCAATTCGGTTTTCAAGGACTCTCAACTAATGACGCCCTTCAGTGCTTGGTTTCCTCAGTCTATAAATCTATTGATGAGACCGAACCAGTAGCAGTAGTATTTCTTGATTTGCCAAGGGCATTTGACACTGTGTACCATTCACAGTTGTTGGATGTTTTGGACGACGAAGGTATACGAGGATTGCCACATAAATTCTTTGAAAGTTACTTGTCACATAGAAAGCGGGTGCTAAGGATAGAAAAAGATCTTACTACTGAAAAACCGCTTTCATTTGGGGTTCCTCAGAGAACTATTTTGGGGCCAATATTACACACGGCCTTAATATATAATGCTAAAACATGGAGATATTTAAAAAATACAGTTTAGTATGATTTCAAAAATATATTCGACATTTTTAATCACAAGATATTAACAGTTGATCATAAAAAAACACTCATTGTCCCTTTTATTAGTTATGAAAATAATTTACCTACCTATAAGAAAACAACTGTCAATAACTAGATTCTTACTTGAGATGGACTGATGGACTGCTTACTTGTCAGACGTTGCTGAGAAGTTATGATTTTTATTATATTAATTTAAATAACTGAGAAAAACAATGTATTTACCAAATCTTAAAACAGTATTCTACGCACTTGTTGCTAGCTGGGGAGGAACCATGCCTAGTCATTTGGAACAGGTTGAAATACTAAAATAAAATGTTAAAAGCTATTCATTTCAAAAATATAAAATGCACCACAGAGCTACTGTTTAAAGAAGCAAATGTTATAGTTTAAGGTAACTGTTTATTTTTAGTTTGGTGATTTACCTATTTGAACCGTTCTGACTTGCAATCCTTGACAATCATTACCAAACTAGAAATGAGTTTGAAGACTTTGTACAAACAAACGCAGCTAAAAAATCCATAGGAACTGGATATTTTCAATTTATTGCACCACGTTCATTAAACATTGATGAAGTTTCCGAATTCTAATGTGGAAAAAAAAGTTATATACACGATAAAAATAAAAGATGTGCCATTAATATATAACTTCTTTACTGGTACTGTACTCCATGCTCAAGCTCATCTTGCCTTTTATATGTTTCAAATCTACGATAAATTGGAATAAAAAATCAACAAAGAAGGCGCTCTTTTTGTCCCTTTTGGGATATGCACGGGGGTAAGGTGAGAACTAGAAGTCTGATTGACGGTCTGTTGCTGCAACAAAAAATACTAGGGTTTTTCCCATCGCGAGTTGAACTTCTTTTACACCTTTAACAAAAACCACCCGAGAAGCTTTTCTCTTTTTGTATTATATGGAAAAACACAGCTCTGTTTCATGCCGGATTTTCATATTACTTCCAGTGGCTTTGGGGATTTCATTCATTCAATTTCTCAAAAAAAGGAATAGAACTTATTGCCAGACCGGAATTGATATCAACCCCAAATAGTCGGGGAGGTACTAAAGATACGTAAAATTTTCTTCAGGCGTTCTGAGTAACGGAGCTCTAAAAAATGCTATGATGCATATGCATATGAATGCATATGATAAACACATCATGTACTATTTTGATACTAGTTGGCTGAAATTTGTTTTGGATATTTTCATAAATTTTTGTTCAATATCCAGGTCTGTAAGGAAAAAAATTATGTTTTTGAGAATTTATGCTCATTTCCTATATCAAAACCTGATCTTTTCTGGTGAAAGGGCTCTAGTGAGTGGATCCCTTCTACTGAGATTCTTCCTTTGAAATCAATTGGTTTGAACGGAAATATTGGAATGCTTGCTGAAAATTAAATATCCTGTGACCTATATGAAATTTTAGTATTTTAGGATTTCGCTTTGGTAATTAATTTGTATTTTTTCAGGCATGATAAATAAGCAATGTACATATCCACGAGGCAAGGTATTGGGTGGCACTGGAGCAATAAACTACATGGCGTATTCCCGAGGAAGCTATGCGATTTTGATAACTGGAAGAAACTGGGCAATGAAGGTTGGTCGTACGAAGATGTTTTGCCTTATTTCAAAAAGTCTGAACATGCGGACATGCATAATTTCGACTGGGACTATCACGGAACGGAAGGACCACTTCATGTAAATATAACAGCCCCTCCTTCCATTTATGCAGAAGCCCTTGAGAAAGCGTTTGCAGCAAAAGGCTTGAATAGAATTGATTACAATGGCAGGAATCAATTGGGAATAGCTCGATTCCAGTACAATATCAACTTCAACAAACGCGCTAGTGGATCACAAGCATTTCTTGATCCTATCAAGGGTCACAGGAAGAAATTGAACATCACACTCAATGCATTCGTAACAAAAATTCTCCTTGAAGGCAACAGGACTTATGGAGTGGAATTCATCAAGAATAGAAAGAGGTACGTAGCAAAATCAAAATTGGAGATAATCCTATCTGCGGGAGCTGTCAATAGCCCCCAACTTCTTCTGCTCTCTGGAATTGGATCAAAAAATGAACTGGAGAAAATGGGGATCAGAGTCAGGAAAGACCTACCCAACGTTGGAAAAAATCTGAAGGACCACCCTTTTTTCACCCAGTTGCATATCAGAACTAACTTGACAACTCTGAATCAGACTCTGGAAAATCTCCTGTGGAGATTCTTGAAGGCTGAAACACCCCTTACTAACGCAGCAGAATATGTAGGATTCACCAATATGGGGAATCCTGAAAAAAATATCCCTGATATAGAGTTCATCGCAATTCCCCCAACAGGAGGAAACTCTAGCTCGATTAATCTTTTGAATTTCATTGAAGAGTACGGTATTGAGCAAGGGAAATACAATACTGTCAATGATTTGAGTTTTTATGTTATGTTACTCTATCCAAAATCCCAGGGATCCATCAGTCTCTCATCTAATAGTGCTAGAGTGTTCCCTCAGGATGACATCAACTTTTTTTCCGATCCTGGTAGGGAAGATATTGAAACGATGTACCAAGGTATCAGATTCGTTTTGAGCCTAACTAAAACTGAGGCCTTCAGGAATATAAACGCTACTCATATTGATACCTATCCTGGTTGTGAGGAACTGCGGGACACCGGATCCGATAGGGACTTCTGGTACTGTGTTATCCGGCATATCACTTCTTCTGGGCACCATCCTACTGGAACCACTAGGATGGGTTCTTCACCCAAGGACTCGGTGGTGGATAAGAATTGCATGGTGCATCACATGGAGAACTTGAGGGTTGTAGATGCTGGAGTGATGCCCACAATTATTAGGGGTCATACCAATGCCGCCACTTACATGATCGCTGAGAAGATATCTGATTATATCAAAAAACACCATGATAAAAATGCACTCAAATATTGTGATTAGATGGAAGATAATGACTTCTGAAAGTGAAAACAAACGAAGTTTGTACTTTTTTTCTACATTCGTAATTTTTAAAATTACCTTGAGAATCAGGTAGGTTTCATTGTCTGCTTCCCTAATAAATTTGTTGATCTGTTCGCTGCTGATGATTTTTATTTCTTTGCTCCATAACTAACGTTATTCCTTCTAAGAAATGCAATAACCTTCGGAAACGTGGCTATATTTACATTATTATATACAAATAAGCAAAAATTACGTCCTATGTAGCAGTTTCGCATTTTTTTGCATCCATCCATTCCGTGAACAAATTATTCCGTACCTAAACTTTGATTTTTCAGGTTATAATTGTGCTGTAGCAGATGCTTCTGCATTAAAAATTTCGTCAGGCACATTTTCAAACTCGCTTTCAGTGCTGCTTTCCACCATTTATTGCAATAATCGCGACTTAAAATTATGCAAACTTTCAAAAAGCAAAATGTCAACGATTCAAATGTCAAATTGTCCAAAGTGGTAATTTCGTTGCTATGGTAATGATTCACTGCATACTTCTAAAGCATATCTACCAAGATTTACATAACATTATTTGGTTATTGAGTACAATGACAACAACGATGGGATTTGTTACCCGCTTGAATAGGAATGGTACATGTTTCGGACCTATAAAGGTCCATCATCAGCTAAAAACGAAGAGTAGTTTTTGGGGTTTGGAAGAACATTAAAAAAGGTTAAAAAAAATTGAGGAACGTTGAAATCCGTTCATGTTACTCAAAATAAAAACAATAATAGTCATACAGTTGATCGCCGAGAGATCGGACTGTGTTTTGATTAGACATTATTCGACATGTCTTCGATTTGAATTGTCTTTATTATTGTTTTTGTTTTCATTTTAACCAACATGAACGGATTCCAACGTTCCTCAAACATTTTTAAACTTTTTTATTATGTTCTTCCAAACCCCATAATGCTACTCATCGTTTTGGCTGATGGTGGAACTTTATAGCTCCGGAAATGTATCATCTATTTGCACATTGTGAAGTATGACTGAGAGTTTTCTTGGAACATTCCATTCCACTCCACTTCGAGATAATATGGACTTTTTCACAAATAACGATATAATTCTTCCGGTCTATTCCGGGACTTACGTACTCCCGACTAGGCCATAAAGTGCTATTTTTCTCAAAGACAAAGCAAACGGAAAGTAAATGCTTGTAGAAGGTTCTGAAAAAAAAATTGAAGGACCCTAGAGATGCTTCAAGTTTAACTATCATTGAATTGTTGGGTTGAATCAAAACTGAGGTCAGAAATTAAATTCAATTTGAAATTGAGTGACATTGAATTGACGCATGTCAAGTAATATTGATGCCATCCAGGGTGCCAACTGAGACAGTGGTATCAACTGGTGTGGTTAGGATTTTCTGAAATGTTGAAAATGAGAATTGAGATATATATATATATATATATATATATATATATATATATATATATATATATATATATATATATATTTTCATTCATTTCCAACATTTAAGAAAATCCTAACCACACCAGTTGGTACCACTGTCTCAGTTGGTACCCTGGGTGGCATAGATATTACTTGACATGCGTCAATGTCAATGTCATATACAATTGTCTAAATGAGAATATAATTTCTGACCTGTCAGTTTTGATTCCAACCACATGGTTGAAGATATTTCGACATTTTTATTTATGATGTGTAACATATAAGTGTGGTAATTGAACATTAGTTCAATTCGCTGTTTTAAATTTCTCATTATTTATTACCATAATGTCAAAAGACCATAAATATTTTGTAATGAACATCGTGTCATCCAATCTCACCTAATTTGTAAGTATTATCAACTGCACTTAACGATAATCTCTCATATGTATAATATTTTATTATTGTAGTTCCCTGATGATGGAATAAATCAATTCCGAAAGCTTGGACAAACTTTCAAGAGTTTTCTTCTCGACATTGCTGCATTCCCCACTATTAACTAGTTTATATCCTAACTAGTCAGCAGAGACTGTCCTTTTATATATATATATATATATATATATATATATATTGTTATGTTATGTTATGCCAGTTTTAAAAAGAAAAAACCCACAAAAAAGAATAATTACTAAATAGTTATTAGTTTCAAGAGATTGTTTTGACATAATTTTGGAAGTTCTATTTATTTGTAAGCCTATGTATAATATGGATAGATAAAAATGTCAAAATACTATAACACAATCAATTTCATACACTGTCATAATGATTATAACCCATAATTGGTAAAAAGACCACAAAAAGTCTAGTTTTACAAAATTTTCATGAATAAAAAGTGAAATTGTAGCTAACTAAAAGTAGCCAATGGTAGAACAGCAAACTTCTTGATGAGATTAGCCAATCAGGGAATAGATGGTCATACGGAAAATTGGAAATTGTGAGAGAATAACAATGGGGTGATGTCATAAGCAAGTATTATTGAAATATGTACATGGTAATAAGAATGGGAAAATAGTTGTATATATAAATTATATAAGATGAACCCAAACAGTGAAATGTGACAATTTGATGCGCGAATTCAAACATTCAAATGAAAAAGAAGAGGGAAAATTGGTATCCAAGGGAGCAACAAACAAAGCCACAAAGGAGATCGAAAATAAATTTACAAGGGAATAAGACGCAATATTTGGGAGAAAGAAAATGAAATAATTCCAACATTAGAAGAAAAAAACCAATATTACCTTAATTAAACAACATATCCAAGTGTCCAAAGCTGATTTCTGCATCTGTATGGTTCCTGATTTATGGTATTGGAGTTCCTGATAGCGCTTGTAGTGAGAAGGGATCCAATTTCAGGGCATATCTTGAACACCGACATTTCCAGCCAGGTATAAAAACTTTAATAGTGCACATTCGGTCCTGAACAATTTCACAAATAACGTATCTCACATCTGAAGAACTTTATTTCACTTTATTTTGAACTATAACAGAAAACTTCACTCTCAAGGAAAAAGTGGGGTTGTGTCTATCTATCCATGATTTGATTTTTATGATTATCCGTGAATATTTGTAGATTCACATTAGTATAAGTTATTTCTCGTAGGCCAGGCAAAATTAAGTCTTCCTGAATAAAGGAAATAATTGCTTTTTGATACTTTGTTGTTTATTTTCTCACAATGATCAACAATCCTAACAATGACCATTGAATAAACTGAAATTAGACAGCAATGGTTAGTGGCTCTATTGCCTGAACCGGCTATCTGAAGTAAGAGGCGTACCAACTGTTGCTTAGCCGTGGTGAGAAAGTGATAACAATTGGCAGCAGCGTGACGAGAGAACAGTGACGTTTGCTAGCAATTATTATTACAGCATACAATACAAATACAGGGCAAAAATATCTATCTATATAATATCAATTTGGCTCACAAAGAATAGCATAAAAACTATTAGCAATCTTCATTTAATAAAAACAATTTATATTTACAATTTATCAAAACAAAACAATTGGCCCATAACGTGGGCAAAAATATAAAACAATTTATATTTACAAAATTATCATTCCATAACAAATTGGCACCTAATTGTTAGAAATAAAATATATATATATAATATATATATATATATATATATATATATATGAAAAGCATCAAATTATAGATAGTGACACCCATAATCTGTGCGGCGAAGCTTAGACCTAATATCGTGGAATTTCAATGACACGAAATTTCGTGCACATTAACAGGTCACCAATAGATATCAGCATAGGCCAACCCACGACACCAATAGTCGTACTCCTAGTGCGTTCAGAGTAACGCAAACGAATAACGGGAATAAGAGAAATCCGTTACGAATCCAAGAGAGCCCACCATCCGTCTACAGCCTATTTCATGGTTTCCCAATCATCAGGACGGCCTGTGGTCTCTTTCAAATTCGTATCAGATATCTCGTAGAGTTAATACCCATCGGCAAGTACAAAAATGTGAAAAGCATCAAATTATAGATAGTCACACCTATAATATGTGCGGCGAAGCTTAGACCTGATATCGTGGAATTTTAATGGCACGAAATTTCGTGCACATTAACAGGTCACCAACAGATGTCAGCATTGGCCAACCCACGACACCAATAGTCGTACTCCTAGTGCGTTCAGAGTAACGCAAACAAATAACGAGAATAAGAGAAATCTGTTACGAATCCAAGAGGGAGCTTTTCACATTTTTGTACTTGCCGATAGGTATTAACTCTACGAGATATCTGATACGAATTTGAAAGGGGCCACAGGCCGTCCTGATGATTGGGAAACCATGAAACAGGCTGTAGGCTCTCTTGGATTCGTAACTCATTCCCTTTATTTGTTTGCGTTACTCTGAACGCACTAGGAGTACGACTATTGGTGTCGTGGGTTGGCCTATGCTGACATCTGTTGGTAACCTGTTGATGTGCACGAAATTTCGTGCCATTCTCTTGGATTCGTAACAGATTTCTCCCATTTTCTCTCTCTCTCTATATAAATATATATATATTTTTATGTTTAGAAGTATGTTGAATGTTTAAAGAGTTGAAATAATAATATATATGAAGAAATAACCCATAAATGAAAAAAATTTCATATTTGGTAGTCTGTGCTATGTTATGTTACAGTTTTTCTGAAGATTCTACCGTTTTTCTGAAACCTTGTATAATAATAATCGATACCTATGTTTGGAATAAACATGTTCTCAACATCACAAGCAATTGGCATAATTTAAAAATTTTTGGAAATCAAAATTCACGAATATATTTTGAGCACAAGCAGATAACAAAATATTAAAAGTAAGAACATCCTGTATATGAAATTGGATCTGAACACAACAGCCAATGAGATGCCAGGAGAGATCTTGATTCAAAATTAGGAAATTTTAAAATATAGAAAAGCAGAAACGTCGAAAAAATGATTTTTACATGCCTTGTAAATAGTTTATAAGGTAGTTAGAAATGTTTTGTAAATAAAAAGTGTCAAAAATGTGAAATTAATAAAAAGTGCTACAAAAGGTGCGTAAAAATCGAAAATTCGAAAAAGAAAACAAAATGTGTTGGTATCGAGGGGATAAAATCAACAAGCGAGATGGATTGGGTAAAAAATATTTTTTTGGAGAACCACGTTTAAAAATTACATTTGGAAAAATCAAACAATTTCGAATAGAAAATCAGTTATTAGCCAAGAGAACATGAGAAAAATATGAAGAACAATACCAGATGAAGAAATCCCAAATGCAGAGTTAACATTTCCTTTGTTTCATTGGAAATTTACAAATGGGTTTCCAGGAAAGGGAGAGAATCCGAAATACTGAACATTTTGGTACAAGAAGTCCCAGGTATTTTTTGAAACCATAAAAACTGAACTTATAAAGAATTTTCATAGAACTTTTCACGAATTACTATAAAGAACACATAACCTACAAAACTAGCCTGAATTCCACGATTATTATTACATAACTTAATATTTTATATATATATATGATTTGACTTTACCTGGAAGAATGCTTATTTTATGGAAATATCTGGTCTCGAAGAACGAAAATGAAATTATATTTTTCCTTGTCAAAAATTGTCAATCAATTTATTTCTCAAAAACAATTACAACAAATTCACAGTCAACTATTCTCATGCAGTTAAATGAAATGGGAACATATACAGTGTGAATAATATATAAATCTCCAACATTTCTCCCACCCAGTAATTGCTCCTATTAACAATTACTTTCTTCTTCACTATCCTTCTGAACAGGTAGGATGCAAAGCCTGGAAACTGGTCTTCGATAAACGGTCTTTTTCGCGGTCATCACGTCGACTATACGAATCTTTCCATCTTTCGCAGGATATAAATTTACCACTATGCCTTTAGGCCAACAATTCCTAGTTGTATTTGGATCAAAAATTAGTACAACATCCCCCAATTTGATGGATTTCTGTTCTTTGTGCCACTTGGTCCGTTTTGTGAGTGAGAGTATATATTCACGGGACCATCGTTGCCAAAAGAAATCGGAAATTTTCTGGGCTGCCTTCCACTTCGTCAACAGATTGAGATTTTTCTCTTCTATTTTAGCACATGGCAATGCGGCATATGACGGCCCTATCAGGAAATGATTCGGAGTTATTGCCTCAGGATCATTTGGATCAATCGATACGTGAGTCAGTGGTCTTGAGTTTATAATATTCTCTATCTCGGCGAAAGTTGTTCGAAGAACATATTCTTGAGGATATCTTTCTTTCAAAACTTCCTTGAGGTTTTTCTTTATGGATTGGATCAATCTTTCCCACGCACCACCCATGTGCGGAGCTGAAGGGGGATTGGAAGTCCATTTAGTTTTTTTCAATGTACAGAATGCTTCGATTTCTTCTTGATTTAATTTCCCAAGATTTTCAGCCAACTCCTCCTCAGCACCTTTGAAATTAAGTCCATTGTCGCTGTACATTTCCTCTGGAAATCCTCTTCGGCAACCAAATTGTCTAAATACATGAATGAAACCATCAGTGCTCAGGTCGTGTGCTATTTCTAAGTGAACTGATCGGGCTACCATACAGGTGAATAAAACTCCATACCTCTTCTCGTGAGATCTTTCAACGGTCACTTCAATGGGCCCAAAATAATCTACACCAGTTTTGATGAACGGTCTGATAGTTGGCTCGAGTCTAAAAACTGGCAATTGACCCATAATTGGAACAACTGGAGAACTCCTTCTATTTTTGCAAACTTGACAATTCGCCCAACAACTTCTAACTGCTTGTCGGATTCTGATAATACAATACTTCTGTCGAAGATTGTTAACAACAATTTCTTGGCCGTGGTGGTTGACAAGCAATTTATTCATCTGGTATGATAGGTTTTTTCATATAATCACATAGAGGTGCATTGTTTATCCTTCCTCCATGTTTCAATAATCCATCTGTCTCGTCGTAAAAACAATCAAGAGCGTACAATTTATTTGAAGATTTCAGTTCTCTTCTTGATTTCAAAGTGCAAATTTCTTCAGGATACGATTCCAATTGTACCTTCTTCAGCAAGAAAATTCCAGATTTTTCCAGTTCAGAAGGATCAAGTTCACCACTTCTTCTGTTTTTCCTACAATTTTCAATGAATCTGAAAATCCATGCTGTCGACCGTAATAACTTCTGCCATTTGTTGAAGTATTTCAGATTTGGTATATCAGCTTTTGTTTCAATTTGAACACAAATGAAGTTTTTACGAATTTCTAATTCTTCTTCATTGACAATTGAAGAAGTTTCCTCTTGAGGCCATTGATCGGACGTTGCCACAAAATTCGGGACCATTAATCCATCTACTAGAGCTTGAAAAGTCAGTCTGACCATAGCTTTTTGTTGCTTCATCAGCGACATTATCTCTGGATTTCACATATCTCCATTCAAGAACGTTGGTAAGTTCTTGGATTTCACCAAGACGTTGTGCCACAAACATCTTGAATCGCCTTGCTTCGGAACGAATCCAAGACAGGACGGTTTTGGAATCGGTCCAATAAAACGTATTAGAAATATTTAGTTCCAAAGATTTTTTTAGGCTCGCGCCTAGTCGTGCTCCTATCAAAGCTGCCTGTAGTTTTAGGCGTGGTATTGATAAGGGTTTCAGGGGTGATACACGAGTTTTCGCATTTAAAAAACTTACTTTGACATTTTCATTCTGTTGCCATCGTAAATACGCTATACTGGCGTATGCGTTTTCGGATGCATCAGTGAAAATATGTAGCTAAAAGGTTACTCGAATGTCTATCCATCGGGCAGTATTGTCGGGAAAGTTTGAATTGAATAATATTTTTCAGATCATCAATCCATTTTGCCATTTCATATACAGGGTTTCAGGAATTTCATCATCCCAGTCTATTCTACTTCGCCATATATCTTGAAGTAGTATTTTTCCCTGAATTATGAAATTTGCAAGAAATCCCAGTGGATCAAAAACCGACATCACTACTTTTAAAACGTCTCTTTTTGTCGGTTGTCTTTTATTTTCTAATATATCCTTATCTACTTTATGGAAGTTGGTTTTAAAAGTGAATGTGTCTTCTTTAGGATCCCACCATACACCGAGTATTCGTTCAGATGATAATTCGGAATGATTGTCAATTCTTTTTTGACAATCTGCCAAAATATTCTCATCAAATGTCTCAGTAAACGTGAATCATTGGCAACCAATTACAAATCATAAAACCTCCTTTATTATGTACAAAACATACATCACGTATCAATGATGTTGCCTCTTCTTCAGTATCCGCTCCACCCAAGTAATCATCCATAAAGTGAGAATCGATTATTGCTTTAGCAGCATCTGGATACTGATGGCTGAAGAAACAGGCATTTCTGTTTTAGCTTCTTGTGCCAGGCATGGACCACAGGTCGATCCGAAAAAACTACATTGATTTCGTATACATCTGGTTCCATTTTCCTTTCCATACCCTGTATAATATTCTTTGGGACATTCGATCTTCCTTTCTCACCTTCACCTGTAAAACATTTCTTTGATATCAGCTGTGAAGGCATATTTTTTCGTCCGGAAATTGAGAAGAATTGTTTGCAACGAATTATATAAGTCAGGTCCTGTCAATAAACAATCATTTAGGCTTACCTGATGAGATTTTGCTGATGCATCGAAAACTACTCTCAATTTTGCGGGTTTATTCGGATTGGTAATTCCAAAGTGAGGGAGGTACCAAATCTTCGTGGAAGGAATATGGATATATTCTGGAGAAATTTTCGAAATATAACCTTTTTCTTCCATGTCCTGTATTTTCCTCACATAATTTTCAGCAAAGATTTGTCTTTGTCCATTCTTCTTTCGGTGGCTAGCAGTCTCCTCAAGGCATTTTTCTTACTTTCGGGAAGAAACACATCATCAACTTTCAAAGAAGCCCTGTTTCATACCTATCTCCCATCCTCTTCATTGTACTATCAAGAATTTGTTCAGCACGACGATCTTCCTTAGACATTGACTTATCCAATTCATTGCATGTTTCGATTTTCCAGTGTTCTTTCACAAGGTCATGTAAAATGTCGAGGTCGTCCTTCACCTTATGATCAGTGAAACAAACAAACCTTCCTTGTACACTTCCATTATTCACTTTGAAATTCCCATGGATGACCCAGCCGAGAGCTGTTTTGCTGGCAGCAGGACCATGCCACGGCCCAGAAATGATTTTTTACTCACGAGCAGTTGCCAGTTATCCTGTCAATCAATAATTTAGGTTGCGCGTCAATCAAAGATGTGAAGCGGTTATCAATGTATGGATAATGTTCATTGATTTCCTGAATATTGATGGTTTGGCTGGTAAAGATAGACCTTTGATAGTTCTGACATGGCGTAAAAGAAATTCGAATTTGTATCCGATTTTGATGAAATTTTGAAACTCACAACTCTAGAATCGTTTTGTTCTTCGAATTGATTATTTGTCCATTGTAAATGAAGAGATTGTCGTGGTCCAGTTAATTTCAAGTCATTGGCCAAGTCTTCATCAATCAAACTTACGGTAGAGGCATCATCAAGAAGGGCAAATGTTTCAACTAATTGTTTACCTTTCGAAAATACTACCGGCAAAATCTTAAGTAGAACTTTTCTGTCTGTTAATATGTGGCAATTAGTTTCAACATTATCATTCCTTGGAATAACAGTTTCTTGATCAATGACATGATGTAACATTTTATTGTGGGGTTTTGGACAATCATCAACCGAACATGTTTTCCTTTTTCTACACTCCTTTATAGTGTGGAATGGAAACAGACAAGAAAAACATATCCTGTTCGATGTCACAAATTTCCATCTGTCATCTATTGAGAGAGATTTGAATTTTGGACAAATACTCAAGTGGTGAATTTCATTTCTACAACATATGCAAGTTTTACTAAAGCTTTTAGTCGTAAGAGTAATATCTTTATTTTTCGATTCATTTTTCGAAAAATGTTCATCAGAATTCGAGGTATCAAAGATGACTGGCAGCATTTGCCTTTTATCTAGCCATGAAGAGAACTCGACCAATTTATGCTTAATTTTTTTCAGAAATGTATTCGACCCAGCTTAATTTTTGTGAAGTTGGCAATTTATTTAATAGCTCTTGTAGAAGTATAGGATTTCGCAAATGATCTTCTTCTTCCAATGCTTCAATGGTAGCGACAAGATTTTTCACTTCATCTGAAAATTCAACCAACATTTCCAGCTTGTCTTCTTTGATAATGGAAAATTTTCTCACCCTGTCTAATAAGAGTGATATAATATATTCCGGACGACCGAAACGACTTTCTAAAAGGCTGATAACTTTGTCAATGTTCTGTGGTAATATCAATAAGGATTGCGTTACCTTTCTTGCGTTACCTTTGAGGCATTTTTGAAGTCGACATTGATTCTCCTCGTTTGTATAACCGCAAATGGCTGTTGAATTTTATACTGATGTATGAAATTTGGCCATTCTGTGGGATCTCCACTGAAAATGGGCAAATCTTTCGGAACACCCTGTCTAGTAAAAAAGTTTCTAATGTCATGATCTGTCATTTGACGTTGTCGAGAACGAACGTTTCCATTTTGTATGGAATGTTTTTCGAAACTTTTAGAATGAAAGTTACTAACACTACTTAATTTATGATCAAATACCTTGGGTATTGTAGATTTGTCTATACCTTCAACGTCGGTTTGCCTAGCCCATGGGAGTTCTCCCGTCATCCATTTTTGGACATCTGGACCGTCACTTACCACTGACTCTTTGTACCGATGTGACCCAGTTTCATCCTGATCCGTGTCGGATGATTCCGTTTCCATCTGTGCTAATCTCATCGCGAGTTGAAGATCTAAAATTTCTTGTTGTCTCTTCAAAACTTCTTGTTCCAGTTCTTTCTTCTTTATTTCTACGCCCATCTCGATTTTTTTTCCGTTTTCTTGATGACAAATAACTTCTTTTCGAGTCTACCTTGCTTCCATATCTAGATTGACCATGTTCTGAGTTATTCTTCTTGTTGTCGACATTCAAAGATTCTCTGGCAGATGTCTTGTCTTCTAAATTATTGGCTACCATCGATCTCTTAGAAGAAACGTCCTCTTGGTTATGATCAGATCTTCTCGTGTCTCCTGCGGCTTCCATAGCTTTTTCGGCAAGTCTTTCACTCTTCCGAATTCTTGACATTACTGTTTGTACCAAAGTGCTGTTCTCTAAAGGCGATGAAGGACCATATGATTTGACTTTACCTGGAAGAATGCTTATTTTATGGAAATATCTGGTCTCGAAGAACCATATGATTTGACTTTACCTGGAAGAATGCTTATTTTATGGAAATATCTGGTCTCGAAGAACGAAAATGAAATTATATTTTTCCTTGTCAAAAATTGTCAATCAATTTATTTCTCAAAAACAATTACAACAAATTCACAGTCAACTATTCTCATGCAGTTAAATGAAATGGGAACATATACAGTGTGAATAATATATAAATCTCCAACAATATATATATATATATATATATATATATATATATATTTGCTATGAAGCACGAATTAGTTCATTCATCGCGGACCAGATAGAAGTAAGTTTTTCCTGAATAAAGGAAGTTATTAATTTGATGAATATCTGCATTATTTTCAATGTTTGGTAAACAATGAATTGCTTTTTTCTGAAATTAACACCAAGAAACCACTAGAGGGCTCCACAGTAGAACCAACTTCGGAGATTCCATAGGCGTACCGATTGAGTTAGCTGAGATGAAGGAAATAAGGTGAAGAAAAGTAGGTAAACTGCATAGCCGGAGTTATTAAATATTTATATGGGTATTTATTTATATTGAATAAATCTTAAAATCTTAAAAAATGAACTAGCTTGAAGACTTTCGAAAATAGCAAAATAATAGTCAAACAAAAGTAAAAACAAATAAAAAATTATATATATTTTTGTTATGATGCCTAATTGTGGAAAGTGAATAAACAAATATAAATAAAATAAAAACGACCGCAATCAACGCATCATAATAATATATATATATATATATATATATATATATATATATATATATATATATATATATATATATATATATATAAAATATATTTGAAATTTGTCATGCCAGCAAAAAGGTTTCCATGGAAATACAATTTGGTATTTCTATGATAAAAATTCAAATTAAAAACAAAATCTATCATTTATGGTCCGATTCAACACTAAAGTTATTCTCTAAGTCACCTATAACAAATTCATGACAAAATCCAAAATGACTGCAATTTTATTATTGTCTGATTTAGATCAAAAATCGTTATCTAAGTATTTCATGAGTCGCGGATTAAGAACTTATCATGGAAATTAAAAATGACGGCTGATTTCTTTCATTACAAGCTTTTATTTAACTCCACATTTGTATGTATGTTCAGTTCAAATCTTGTAAGTGAATTTCAATCCACTTCTAGTTATCCGACTAACGTGAAATTTGGAAGGTGTTCATAATTCCGGTAACAATGCATTACTGAATTTTTGCTAGAAGAAGAATCAATATGGCGGACGAGTTTTGGGATTATGGTTCGATTCTATTCAAAATTGGCATGTGGAGATTTTCAGGGACAGGGATCACGAATTTTTTTGTCAAAATTCATAAATTCAAGATGGCGGCTCTAATATGGCGACGAGTTTTGTGGTTATAGCCCGATTTCAATGAAAATTGGTATATGGGGGTTTTTGATGTATTTAAAAGGTTTCCACGACGTTTCGAATGCTTGTATCTGCAATCGTCTTCAGGTGAATACTGACAAGTTTAGGTGCTACTTACCAATTTATATGACTGTCGGCGCAATGATGCGTGCAATTCCGCCATGTGCAGCGGTGCGTGTAGTTTCGCGCGGTGTGGTGGTGTGTGAAGTTTCGCGCCTCTGCAGCCCCCCAAAAAGAGCAATCAGGGGTTTCCATACGTTCTTGATCTCAACGCTTGGTTGACTAAAGGCGTTCTTTTTCTTCGATGTAGGCGGCCTCTTTGAACTTTCGTTTGAACCAATGCTCCTCTTTATGAAGAACACTTGCGTCGTCCCATAGAACTCGATGGTGCTTAGTCCAGGCGTGGTCAGCGATTCCCGATTTTGATGTTTCTCCACGCTGAGTCCATTTCTTGTGCTCATCCAATCTTACCGATAACGGTCTCTTTGTCTCTCGAATGTAGGAATCTCCGCATTCACATGGAACTTCATAAATGCAATTCTTACTGATTTCATTTTTGTTGTCAGGTTTGGTCTTTGTCAGGAAACTCCGTAAAGTACTGCCGGATTGGAAGCAGCTCTTGATGTTGAGCTTGTTTCCGATCCTTCTGATCTTCTCGGAGACACCTCTGATGTACGGAAGGCAGATCACTGTGCTTTGTTGTTGCTCTTCAGATGTCTTCGTTCTCCGGAGTTGTTTCAATACGTCTTCTAGGAGTTTCTTGGTATATCCATTCCGGTGGAGGTCCTCTCTGATGTGGTTTGATTCGGCATCTAGTGACTCCGCGTCGTTGCATATGTGCGTCGCTCTCTCCACCAATGTTCTCACGATCCCTCTCTTCGTCGAACTCGGATGGTTGGAGCTGTAACTGAGGTGCTGCCCTGTATGTGTCTTCTATCTGTGGACGGAGGTGCGAATTTCATTGCCTATTCTCTCAACGTTCACATCGAGGAAGGGTAGGGCACTGTTAGTTTTCATCTCCATCGTGAACTTGATCGAATCCGTGATTCTGTTAATTCCTGAGGAGAATTTCCTGGAGATGTTCGTCTCCGTGGTTCCATACAATGAAGGTGTCATCCACGTACCTCAACCACAGCTCTGGTTTGTATTCTGCCTCCCGTATAGCCAATTTCTCGAACCACTCCATGTATATGTTGGCGATGATTGGAGAAAGGGAAGATCTCATCGGGAGTCCGTCGACTTGAGAGAAGAATCGGTCCTTTTCCTGGAAATATGAGTTCTGTAGTCAGCACTGCAGTAATTCCAATATTGCTTGGGTGGGAAGGTCAGTCCTCTCGTGCAGCTGGTCATCCTCTTCGAGTTTCCTTTTGATGATACTGAGAGATTCCTCTATAGGGACATTGGTGTAAAGGCTCTCCACGTCGAAGCTGATGAAACGATCTTCTGGTCCAAGTTCAACATCTGTGATGGTGTCAACGAAGTGCTTGGAATTCTCGACGTATGAACTGCTATTCACGGAGCTGGGCTCATTGGACGAGCGTCGGTCTTGTGTTCAGCGACTCACCTGGCGCGGGTTCGATTCCGCAGCTGGTGAAATTTTCGAGGTCCCTAATTGAGTCTTCGGATCCACTATAGGGAATTGTGTGATCTTAACTCGTACAAGTTTTCATTAACTTCTGAGGGTTGATCAAACAACTAAGAAAGCGGGTAAAAACAATTTCACAACAAATCTTTTTATTTCCCTGTAAGGGTTGTAGTATCGGTAGGAGGTATTTCGATAGCTTGTAGGTTGGTGAGTTCCGTGAGCTGGTGATCGGTCTCAGTGGCATGTCTGGTTTGTGGTTTTCGAAAGCCCGTAGAGATGCGGTGGTTTGCTGTAGGGTGGCGTTAGATGTGATCGTTCGTTGTCTGGAATGAAGTGTTTGAATTTCCTCAGAGTGTTGTAGATCTTCCATTCTATAGTGGGTGTCGGATCCTTCTTCAAGAGTTTATAGTTCCTGTGTGGAGTAACGACTCTATCTTGTCATCATATGTGGTGGTGTCCATGATAACTGTGGCGTTTACTTGATCGGCTGGAAGAATCTGTATGGATGAATCCTTTTGTAGAATTTTCAGGGCCCTCTGTTCCCCTGCAGGATTTGATGTTACTCGAGTTCTTCTCACTTTCCATCTGAACTCTTCTGCCGGATGGGATTCATTCTGCTGCTGGTCAACTCTACAGAGCTCACATTGTCCAGGATAGGTATTGTTTTTAGGTGCAACTGCAAAGTTCAATCCCTTTCCAGCAGGGACTCTCTACTCCTGTAAGTGGTTTAGTTGAGATATTAATAATGGTTTCTACCTTTGCTGCTGGTTTGTGGAGACCATGTTCTCCCTGCTATTCGATTCCATTTCTTCGTGATGCCTCCTCTCTTGTTCCTGGCGGATTCCCGCATCTATTCTCAATCTTGGCAACTATGGGTTGATTGTCCTCCTCTAAGGTGTACTCTCTGATTTCTTGGAATCTAGCAGTGGCATCCTGTAGCAGCATCTCTTTCTTCCAACGGTGATAGTTGATCTGCGACCTGATTAGTGCGTGACTGGCCCGCTCCATGATGCGTTGTGCTCGTTCCCCGGGAATGGGTGACTTTACCTGGAAACCGTCTGCGATGTTGTTGTTGTCTCTGGCTCTTCGTAGGAACTGGATGTGAGTTTCCTTCCTGGTAAGTTTTATCATTGTCCTTTCGTAGCCTCTGAACTTGTCGTTTGTTTGAAGGTTGTAGACGATGTGGTAACTTGATTACTATCGTTTCGGACGTCCATCGTCTCAATGTATTTAAAAGGTTTTCACGACGTTTCGAATGCTTGTATCTGCAATCGTCTTCAGGTGAATACTGACAAGTTTAGGTGCTACTCACCAATTTATATGACTGTCGACGCAATGATGCGTGCAATTCCGCCATGTGCAGCGGTGTGTGTAGTTTCGCGCGGTGTGATGGTGCGTGAAGTTTCGCGCCTCTGCAGCCCCCCAGAAAGAGCAATCAGGGGTTTCCATACGTTCTCGATCTCAACGCTTGGTTGACTAAAGGCGTTCTTGGCTTCGATGTAGGCGGCCTCTTTGAACTTTTGTTTGAACCAATGCTCCTCTCTATGTAGAACACTTGCGTCGTCCCATAGGACTCGATGGTCTCAGTCAGGCGTGGTCAGCTGATTCCCGATTCTGATGTTTCTCCACGTTGAGTCCATTTCTTGTGCTCATCCAATCTTACCGATAACGGTCTCTTTGTCTCTCCAATGTATGAATCTCCGCATTCACATGGAACTTCATAAATGCAATTCTTACTGATTTCATTTTTGTTGTCAGGTTTGGTCTTGGTCAGGAAACTCCGTAAAGTCCATCGTCTCAATGTATTCAAATGGTTTTCACGACGTTTCGAATGCTTGTATCTGCAATCGTCTTCAGGTGAATACTGACAAGTCTAGGTGCTACTTACCAATTTAAATGACTTTCGGCGCAATGATGCGTGCAATTCCGCCTTGTGCAGCGGTGCGTGTAGTTCCGCGCGGTGTGGTGGTGCGTGAAGTTTCGCGCCTCTGCAGTCCCCCAGAAACAGCAATCAGGGGTTTCCATACGTTCTTGATCTCAACGCTTGGTTGACTAAAGGCGTTCTTGGCTTCGATGTAGGCGGCACTTCGTTGACACCATCACAGATGTTGAACTTGGACCAGAAGATCGTTTCATCAGCTTCGACGTGGAGCCTTCACGCAATGTCCCTATAGAGAATCTCAGTATCATCAAAGGAAACTCAGAGAGGATGACCAGCTGCAAAGAGGACGACCTTTCCACCCACGCAATATTGGAATTACTGAGTGTTGCCTACAGAACTCATGTTTTCAGGAAAAGGACCGATGCTTCTCTCAAGTCGACGGACTCGATGGGATCTTTCCTTTCTCCAATCATCGCCACATTTACATGGATGGTTCGAGAAATTATGGCTATCGGGAGGCAGAATACAAACCAAAGCTGTGGTTGAGGGTACGTGGATGACACCTTCATTGTATGGAATCACGGAGACGAACATCTCAGGATTTCTTCTCAGGTATCAACAGAATCAGGGATTCGATCAGGTTCACGATGGAGATGGAAACCAACAGTGCCTTACCCTTCCTCGATGTGAACGTTGAGAGAATAGGCAATGAATTCGCACCTCATCTGCAAAAGAGCACATACAGGGCGTACCTCAGTTACAGCTCAACCATCCGAGTTCGACGAAGAGGGATCGTGAGAACATTGGTGGAGAAGGCGACGCACTATGCAACGACGCGGAGTCACTAGATGCCGAATTAAACCACATCAGAGGACCTCCACCGGAATGGATATCCCACGAAACTCCTAGAAGACGTATTGAAACAACTCCGGAGAACGAAGACATCTGAAGAGCAACAACAAAGCACGGTGATCTGCCTTCCATACATAGGGGTGTCTCGAAAGATCAGAAGGATCGGAACAAGCTCAACATCAGAGCTGCTTCAATCCGGCAGTACTTTCGGAGTTACCCTGACAAGACCAAACCTGACAACAAAAATGAAATCAGTAAATTGCATTTATGAAGTTCCATGTTGATGCGGAGATTCCTACATTGGAGACAAAGACCGTTATCGGTAAGATTGGATGAGCACAAAGAAATGGACTCAACTGGAGAACATCAAAATCGGGAATCACTGACCACGCCTGGACTGAAGCACCATCGAGTTCTATGGGACGACCAAGTGTTCTACATAAAGAGAGCATTGGTTCAAACGGAAGTTCAAAGAGGCCGCCCACATCAAGCCAAGAACGCCTTTAGTCAACCAAGCGTTGAGATCAAGAACGTATGGAAACCCTGATTGCTCGTTCTGGGGGCTGCAGAGGCGCGAAACTTCGCACCACCACACCGCGCGAACTACACGCACCACTGCACATGGCGGAATTGCACGCATCATTGCCGACAGTCATATAAATTGGTAAGTAGCACCTAAACTTGTCAGTATTCACCTGAAGACGATTGCAGATACAAGCAGTCGAAACGTCGTGAAAACCTTTCAGATACATTAAGACGATGGACGTCCGAAACGATAGTAATCAAGTTACCACATCGTCCACAACCTTCAAACAGAGATTATGATGTTTTCGTCAAAATCCATTAATTCAAGATGGCGGCTCCAAAATGGCGACCAGTTTGATGATTATAGCCCGATTCCATTCAAAATTAGTGGTGCGGTTTCGTGGTCGGACATCATGATGTTTTGTCAAATTCATGAATTCACGATGACAGCCCCAAGATGGCGACGTGTTTTGTTATTATAGGCCGATTTCATTAAAATTGGTATGTTGTTGTTTTGGGGTCGGGAGATTAACAATTTTGTCAGAATTCAGTAGGATGACAGATTACGTGAATGACTAGAAAGAATTGAATAAAAGGATTGAAAAATTATTTTAAGGACAAGCTTTCATACCTTCACTGAAAAGGAAAAAATTATGTATTTGTTCGATCCTAGATTTTTTCTGTTAGTAGCAGATTCAAAGCTTGCCGCGAATATTAAATAGGTATTCTTGCGCGGTAAGATTTTGAATCCGCTACCAGAGAATACCTAGGTCAAACAATTGAAAATAATTTTTTCCTTTTAGTGCTTTCTATATAAAAGAAACTTGTCTTATTTTTTTTATACTTAATTTCAACTCGAATTTAAGTACAGAGGACTGGATGGCATGAAAGTAGTAAATATGACCTCAGAGGATTAGGTTATAGCTTGTTGTACAAGTACTCTGCGTAATTTATAGCTATGCATTTTACAACTTCAAATGTCTTCACACTGCAGGCAAAACCTCCAAAGTTTGGAGGAACAGCTTTGCAGATAAATATTTGCATAACACAATGTGAACAATATAGTATATTTTTAGATTATTCATTATAAAGAAAATTCATCAAGTATAAAATTCATTTTTTTTGTATGTATTGAATAATAAAGCGATGGACAATAAAAGTGTTTACATTTCTGCTATGTCAGAATTTATCTAGGAATAATACTTTATTATTAAAAGCTCGACAGGTTATGATCCTATCATAGTGCAAAAATCACATATGTATGTATGAGTAAAAATATTAATGGTCAGTACAATTTCAGAATTACATAAAAATATTATTTTTAATACATATATAACAACATTAACATTCATTTTGTATATCTACTGGACTAAATAAAATATATACATACACTTGATTCGTGTAAATTCTTTTAAAACTTTGGAATAAATATCATCATTGTATACCTTACACTTAACAATTTGTAGCACTAAATGAACATAAAATATGAGAAAAGATTTTGCTCTGATTTATATTTCTCATACATTGTTTTTTAACAATAATTCAAAATTATGTATTGAAAAAATACCAATTCTAAATTGTTTAGTATTATCCAGAATGAAAACGAGTAGGTTATCTAGAAGTTTTTCACCTCATTTCAAACATATCATCTATAAGTTCATTGTTTCAGAAGCTGTAGAGGTAGTTGATGATGCAGGAGATCTGAAAAAATCCTTATTAAACTATTTGAGGGCTTACTATTACTTGACCAGCCTCCCCAGTTGCAATATTGTAATCGTGCAAAAAAAATCAACTATGAGACACTCAGAACTGACCAGGCACGGCCTCGGAGAATGGGTTTATTTTAAAAAAAACATTTTTTCGGGCTGTACGAAGTCAATTTCATCGGACAATTCAACAGACAATTTACCGGTCAATTGACCAATGAGATATGTGACCTCAGTCATTTGGAGTCCTGTACCGAACACAGGTTGTCCTTGTCAAAGCCCGGATGAGCGGCCGTCACGGATGGTAACGCATGGAGAAGAATTAAACATTCGTAGAGCCAGACTGGGAAACGGTGGAAAGTTCCAACGCCGACTTATTTTGATTTTTTGTTGTGTTTCTCCTGCCGAATTCAGTTCTAACCCATCGGATAGATTTTGGAATCACTGAATGACAAAGTTATAAACATTGCCATTTTTTATTTTTGACAGATGTCAGTTGGAGAAATAATTTCGACTGTTCTGGATACAGTTTTCAGGGCTTTCAGATGACTTGGTGGATTCGGTGCGCTATAGTTTCTATCATTTTTCAATAGTGACACTTACGTTTGACGATGATAGCAAAACTGATGGTCGCATTCGGGGCATAAACTGTATCTTCATACCAATTTTCATCTCAGTTGGTCAAACTGATCGGTAGTTATTGGGAAGATTATAGACAGACAGAGACAGGCTTCACTCTGGAAATGGTCTCAATCGCTCGGGACCTCAAAACGGATATTTGCGTCGATATCTTGTTTTTGCGCAATTACATTACTGGGCTGGTCAAGTAATAGATATTAACAGAAATATCCGTTTTGAAATCCTCAGATTGAACCATTTCGGTGAAGTCTTTATTTGTAATCTTCCATGATAACTCCAAACCATTTGACCAATTGTGCTGAAATTTGGTATGAAGATACAGTTCTGTCCCGAATGCGACAATTAGATTTTGGCTGTCATCTGCAAAGCCAAATGGAAGGCTCACTATTATAAAATGACAGAAACTAAAGCGCACAGAACTTGACTTATGTCATTTGAAAGCCCTTGAAAAACTGTATCCAGAACAGTCAGAATTATTTCTCCTACTGACATCTGTCAAAAATAAAAAAAGGCAAAGTCCAAAACTGGGGTCAAATATTTCTTGGTCAATTGACCGGTGAATTGACTAATGAATTTACCGATCAAATTGACTTCGTACAGCCCTAAAAATATTGTATCAATGTTTTATTTCAAAATAACCTTATTCTTCCAAGGCCACGTAACTGGTCGTCAAGTTCTGGGATATCCCACATCTGATTTTTTTGAATTATATAATTTGAATTCAATTAGGATTATTGAATTTTACCTCATTAAAAAAACAGTATTCAAGTTTCTCATGGCATCAACCTATTCAGGGGCTGATGAAGTTGATGATGACGGAGATCTGAAAAAATAATACATTATTTCAGATGTCAGTATTTAGCTATGAAAGAAATATTATACATCTTTTCAGAAGTATCTATGGTCATAACTTGTATCTATGTATCTATAACATAAAATATGTGTCAATACATTTCTTTATATTACATACAATAATTGTTTTTCTATTTCATTTTATAATGTGGATAGTTGAAATTTTTTTGTGATATTACCTCATCTCACTGGAGTATTTTCGGTTAGGTTCGGGCGTATTCTGTGGTGTACACCCCTTTTGAAATCTCAATTTCTAGAGTCTCGGGTCAATGCTGAAAAAATTATGATTCAAATCTATAAATGTGAATATACATATTCCCAGTAAAATATGTATTAGATTAAAAAATTTTCTTGTTGATTTCGGTATGGACACCATAAACAGCAAATTAACAAACTTTTAAATTTTTATCATTTATATTATGGATTTTTCAAGATGGCCCAAGTCCCAAGGCGTTTGGGCTATTAGTCTTCTAAATGTTTATATATAATTTTTCACTACTCGCAATACTACTATTAAAAAAACAAAAATTTTGTTTTACCTAATGTTTATTCAGTTAATATCATGAAGCCAAAATCAAGAAGAGGCATTTTAGTACAAACGAATGATAAAATAAAATTTTCTATTTCAAATATTCAGTAAAATTGGCTGAAATGGATATTGAAGGTGATTGTATCTCTCTCTCAGGACTGAGGGAGGGTGGAAATTGCAAATGTATTAGTAGAAGAATAGGCGACTAACAGTATTCAGTTTGTTTTTCAATGTTAATCTTTGTGATGAAATAATTAATAAAAACATTTTCTCTGGATTAAAAAATATGTGATATATATTTTACTGATAACAACTATATATACCAGAAGGTTTTTTATACTCCTTATTTCATGTCAAAAATGAGGTGGGCAAAATATTCAGTTAGTGGTCAGTTAGTTCATATTATTCACAAACAATATCCTTAAAATCCGGGTTTGGTGGTCCAAAATCACTTAATCCATGGAATAATGTTTTCCTAAAAACCTTTATAGGAACAAATTCCAAATATAATTAATCAAATTGTCCTGATTTCTTTTGCTATTTCTTGAACTTCAATCATAAATATTTTGCCGAGCTCAACATGTAAATGGGCTGTAAAAAATGTATACAACTGTACTTACTGTACTAACACATACCTTTTGCTTTACATAAAGGAATGGCATCAGGTCTTAAACATTTTCTCCCATGAGGCTTTTTAATAATCTGGGTTTTGGGAAAAAATGAACAGAACATATAAAGAAAATTTTTTAGGCTCAATTTGGGGCTGATTCAAAAAAGCATCACATCATACTTGTAGTTTTTCTTATCAGTGGGGGAAACTGTGAATAAATTATCATTATTGAGTACTCTATCTTGGTAAAAACACCACTACAAAACTTAATTCTACTTGAAAAATTCGTTAGCATTCGAACCCACTGTAAAACTTACCTGTGGATTGTTTGTTAACAATAGGTTTTTTCTCAAACGGGAGTATTTCGACATTTTGCCCCCTAAACCACTTCACACGTATAGAGGTATTTTAAATGTCGAAAGTAAAACCAAGGAACTATTGTTTTGAAAAGAGAAAACCACTATAACACATTTAAAAACACCGGAATTATCTGAATTTTACTTTACGTCCCAAAAACGTCAAAGCAAACTGGGTGATGGGAAAAAGGAAAACGGTTTTCCAAAATGGTTCAATTATCGAGGCTTCCTACAAATTTCAGATTGTCTTATGATTTAACTATTTAAAAAATATTCGTTCTAACTGAAAAATATTTTTAAACTTTTTTTCAGAGTTGATTGACCTTACCTTATATAAAATTTAGATTTAATAAATATAATAATATAATGTGAATGACTACATATACACTCTTGTACATTCTATAAATTATGTATCTGACAACAATGATTCGGTATTTGTAAAAAAGGGAGATGGTAAATAAAAACACAGTTATCTCTGCATCAACCAATAGGTTGTTTACGTGGCATCAGGCCTATCTAGGGTTTACTTATTGATCTAGGGAACGGGGGGTATTGATGATGCGAAACGATCGGGAGACCACAAATTTCTGATGAGAAAAAATTATATACTGGCAGAAGTAATGGGGAATCTAAATTCATCAACAACTCACGTTGCATCAACCTGAAGTCAGTCGAAGTACAGTACACAGGGTGTTGAAAAAAACAAAAAATCATCCATACAAAAATTAAAATGGTTTATCAACTCTCAGACGACGACCCCGACCAAGACTAAATTTTGTGAAAATATGGAAACTAAAATCAACAAAAAGCCAGACTATATCAAAACAATTCGTTTCAGTAACGAAAGTACTTTATATCTAAATGGAAATGAAAATAAAACAGAATGTGAGGATTGGAACGCAAATCCCCCCCTGTTTCGTGAAACACATACCTACCCCAAATTTTACTCCCAAGGTGAATGTTTGGGCAGGTATCCTGGGGGCCACATCGCTGGGCCTCTTTTTTAAACTAATTTAACTTTTGGGGAGGTTTATCTGGAGCTGTTGCAAAACCCAATAGAACCGTTAATCCCCTTTAAATTTTGGGAAAATAATCCGGATGAATTCGGCAATTTGGAAATAACCTTCCAATAGGATGGTGCTCCCCACATATTACGGTTCGTAAGACGGTATTTGGATGAGGAGTATCTTTGGGGGAAATGAATTGGACGACGAAAGGGTTTAACGGGGGTGGACTCGAACTCACACCTTTGGATTTTTCTGGAGGGTTTTTTTTTTTTTTTTATCTGGTTTTCCCCCGAAAGGGATATCCTGTTTTTGTTCAGAGAACATCGTGGGAACCTAGGGAAAAAGGTAGAGTTGGTGTTCTTCTTAAATTTCTGAAGGTTGTATGCCTCGGGAACACCTCCCAAAAAATGGGTTCCAAAGCCTTCGCTGTTCGTTGGATGAACGGTCCTTGAAAGTGATGTTCTGGGTTTCCAAAGTGACCACGAGAGGGGTGTGATGACTGAACTTGACGGGTTAATCCCCAGAGAGACTGCCAAAGCAGGAACGATTGTTGATATTTCAGAAGGCATCGCCCATGAAATATCATAAAATGAACAAATCGCCAACTTTTCTGGTGCACCTGACAATATTGACGTTTTAAAACAACGTATCGTTGCAGAATGTGGGGCTGTTTCCCGCAGACACATTTACAAAAGTACGAGAAGGGGTCAAAAAGGGGATATTTCCCCTGTCGGGAAGTCAATAGAGGTGACTTCGAGCAATGTCTTTAAGTAGATACTGATTCTTAAATCTGTAATTAATATCATACTGACTGGAATTTAAATTTTGATGTTCACTAATGAGCCATTAAAACTGCCATAAACACAAACAAAATAATTATAATTGAAAAAGGTTTCTTTTTTCCTTTCAAAAGGGGTTTCGCTTTTCCCACAGGGGTTCCTTTTAAAAAGTTGGTCTGGCCTTGGCGTCATCTTTGACGACTTCGTCCCTATCATCACTAGTAGGAAGTTTACAACCTTTAATATTCAGTTTCCAAATTTCACTTGTTTATGTATAATCGTTCCAAAATAAGAGGGAAGGGGGAATTTTGAGAAGCACTGTATATATATATATATATATATATAAAAACGTACTTGATCCTGGGAAAACTTGAACCTGGTGCCCCCAGGTTCAAGAGAGGGATAAATACACGCGACCAGCCCTCCCAGAACCAGCGACCACCGTCGAGAATAGCACTCCGCCGCATCAGGTAGAAACCAATCTCAAACCAAACACGTTAGATATCACAATCACCAAAACCCTACACTTGGGTCCCCATCAGGTACATCACTATGCACACACAGCACAAGTCAGGAATACACACTTTAAACCGACATAAAAGGGGTTAAAAAGCACTCGGAGACTGACATACCAAAACAGTTACGATTTCAACTCTTGCAGACGTGCTAATTTGCAAGTTGTAGACCGCTCCGGAAGCAGGGGGGGTAAATGAAAGACGGATCTTATCTCTTGGTGGGGGAAACTGCTACCCGCGGACACTCAACCGAGGGGGGCATGTTGTGTCTGGACGTTTGTGAATCAACATAGTGCCCTACCATACTTCCTACAAGTCAAACCAGAGTGGTCAGAGTCTCAGAGGAGCTTACCAGTCGAATATATTGCGGAAGGGTTTAAAAAGGGAAAAAGATTTAATCAAAAGAGTTATATCCAGGTTTGAACACAAGGATGGCTCTCGTATGTTCTAGAAAACTGGTAATAGTACCGAATAATTGCCAATAAAATCAAATATGCATAACAACCATTGGGGAACTGAAAGTTGGAATACGAGCCACAACGCCGAAAAACGAACATAGGCCAATGCTACAACTCTAGAGGTTTGGGGGGAAAAACCTCATTTTTGAATCTTTGTCCCAATGTTGCAACTGATTCTTGAATATTTTGACATTGATATGAAAAGTATACCTGTGTATCATCTGCGTGAAAATTATGTTTTCACTACTGTAGAGCTCTCCTGATTTCACTTGCAATATGGGAAAATAATTATCGAATTTCAACAATTTGAATTCAATTTCTCAAATATGAAAACAACATAGCACGAGCTGTGTCATCGGATCCAAGAAAGGGGGAAGCAGAAATTAATTTATTACCTCTGCAACATTTTTCCATTTTCAGGTGAACAGGTGAAATACTCATTTTTTTTTTCAAAACTTTTTCCTCTAAAAGCGAAACAAAATTATCATAAATCTGTTATTCTACGGAGTAATGACGATTGACTCAACAAATCAATATGTTCTTTTTACGTTTTTAGAATACTCTTCTATAGAAAAAAAGTTGAAAAAAAAAGGTTTCTTCTCCTACTGAGCCAAGGGTTTATATTTTTTTACCCTCGTACAAGGTAATTTTTGAAACTCAAAGGGTCGGCGTTGCGTTTTTAATGTATTTAAAATTTTCACTTGGGAAACGATCTTACAGATATGATTGTCTTATCAGCTTAAACATTCCAAACTCTACTTTTTTTAAGGAGCAGATGCATTTCCCTATGAATTATACATATTAGTTTATATTCACAACACAAATGTCGTTTTTTTTTACTGATTTATATTATTTTTGAAAGGGGGTTTTTACTCAAATGGAGATAACTTCGACAATTTCTACAGATATGAACAAATATATAGAAATACACAGAGGGACGTTCTTCCGAAAAATAACGAAATTATTCCAAACAAGCGACGCAACCCCATCAATGGGGGAAAATTTCCCTTTTTTCACATTTATAGATTTTTACGTGGACTACTGTCATAATTTATTATCGATGCTCTATTTTTTATTGAATTAAATTTTGAAATTCAAATAAATTTAATTTGAATAATAGAAAAAGTAGAAACAATCCACGTGGCAGTATAGTATCAAATTTTAACCCATATTTTTTTTTCTTATAAAATGGAATCTATCCTGGGCGTATAGTTAGTGATAGTAGCAAAGATAAGGTATGAGTGATTGGAAAATTCGTTTTCCCAACCTCGATTTTTCTAAAACCACGAATTATTTTTGTTTGGCCCCCCATCTCAAAATTATAACAAAATCCTAAGACACCTTCTTTCCGTGAATCAAACTCAGTTGAAATATATTGTGGTCTGTGGTGATTATTTGACCTAACTTTCATTTTAACGCGCTATACGAGGCCTTATTTTTATGTCGTGCCACTATTGGCATCTCAAAAACAGTCAATTTTCCTTACCTTGGATTTGATCTCGATTTGTTTTCCCAAGTTTAGTATTCATTCAAGGTAGATTTATTTAAAATTTTGTCTTCTCAATTTAAACACAAATAACTTTTCAAATGGAAAATTAAATGGGTTATTCTGATGGTTTAGAGAGCCGCAGGATCGGGAGACGCGATGACCCACATACGTCTTCCGTTTGGTGAGGAAAAAGTCCATCCCTTGAAAACCTCAAATTCCAAATACTTTTGAAATCGGCAGGGCCACTCTCAGTACGAAGGAAAATGTTGGAACTTTTCGACGATTTCTATATATCTTGTTGAGAAAGTGATAGTAATCATCGGGACAAAAAGGCGGATTGATTTGGTTGAGGCGCACTATAAAACCTATTTTGAAAATTTCCCCCCAAATCGATTATCGAAAATTCGACGTCTTCTATATGCTTAATTTCGTGTTTCTTCACTTTTTTATGGTCTTTATTAGGGGAAATTCAGTGGAAGACTTTTTTAGTAGGTCCGCCTCAGGTTTGACAAAAAAAACAAATTGAAACTGCAGGAGCACTAGTTGAAAAATCGAAAACTGCACTTGGTTCAATCTTAACCTTCCAAATTTATGGAGCTTCTTCAGGCCAAAACCTAATTTTAGAGCAGAATTTTTTTGGCCAATTTTTTCCCCCCTTTCCCACCTTTGAATTTCCTCTTTTTCTCTGTTTTATTCTTGGTAATCTTTTCGTTTGAAATTCTTCTCATCAATAACTCAGTGTATAAAGTTCAATAAACTCCCTCAATAGTATTTAAATTGATGAAAAGGAATACTTTTTTGACACCAAAATCATTTTACTAGTTTGTCGGTAAAATTGTTGAAAAATTCATTTTATTTTGGTAAATTGTTTATAACTTTATTTATTTATAAACCGATAACAAAACCCTAATCCAAAAGAATTCACTAAGTGACATTCATTCATCTCCCTCAGTTCATTTATGTGCTCTTCCTCGCTCAAATAGATTATTTGGCCGGCGAGAACGAACAGCCCTTATATAGGGTTGAAAAATATTCCTGGTATCCAATAACTACTAGTTGAGGTGAGGTTATTGAATTTTATACACTGAATTATCGATGGGAAAATTTTCAACGAAAAGATTTCCAGGAATAAACAGAAAATAGAGGAAATTAAAGGGGTGGAAAAGGGGGAAAATTTGGACAAAAGTATTCACTTTGAAATTGGTTTCCCCCAAAAAGCCTTCAAAGGGAAACGATTTAACAGGTGTATTTTCCCAAATTTTAACTTAGCCGCTCCCAATTTTAATTTCAATCAATGACGAACTAAAAACTTCGAAACCCAATTTTATGAAATAACAAAAGAAGGCACTAAATTTAAAATAACGGAAGAAAATAGAAATCGTCAAAAAAAGTCGATAAAAATTTTTCTTCGTACTGGAGTGCGCCCTGTCGATTCAAAATTGGAATTTGGGTTTTCGAGGATGGACTTTCATCTCACCAAAAGGAAGACTTTTACCTTCCCCTCGCGGTTTTAACCCGCGGCTCTCTAACTATGAATTTTCATTGTTTTTTGGGTCTTGATATTGTTTATGAACAAAAAGAATGTAGGAAAAATACTAGGTTATGATAATAATAATAATAATAATATATACTTTATTGTCATGGGGAAAAAACTTTGTGGACAAAACTTGTGAAAAATAAATATAAATGTAAAATGAAATGTAAAATGAAAACATAAAACACCTACCAAAAGTGAAGTTAGAACATAAATATAAAGTTCATTTTTCGAATTTTTGTATCGACATGGTTAATTATTCAGTTTTGTTTAAAAATATTATCAAAAATTATATAATACACATATAAACATATACATTCATATAAATATTACATAAATGAAAACACCTATTACACCAGACATATATATCCCAAACAAGAATATAAACAAAAATCTTATATAACATAAATTCAAATAGCACATTTTGTCAGGTAAATTTATCATTATAGAACTCTTCAAATTATAATAGGCCAGAAATGTTTTTTTCTCTTTTTTTAAACTTTTTGTTGCTCAAAGTTCCCGTCTTATATCTGAGGGCAAGTGATTAACATCTTGACCCCATTGTAATAAATAGAATCCCTGGCCAAATTTGTTGAAGGAATTGGAATTTCAACGGTGGAACGGGTGTTATAAGAATTCACGAAGCCTCGAATGGGGACTTATTTTTTGTAAATGAGACAAACATTCCAAAATGAACGAAGCAATCACTGTTAAAATCTTTTTCTCAACGAATTTGTATCTGCACGAATCACGAGGTTTAATCTCCACATATACCTGGTAGGTTTCTCGTACAATACAGTCAGATGTACTGATGTTGCATACTCCCCAAATCGGTTTCCATAACGTAGATGAATTCTAAGAGGGCGTAATACCGTTCTGGCGGTTTTAATTTCCCAAATTTAATGAAGTTACTCTCACTGCATAACATCCAGAAGAAATTTTACTTTTAAGATGCTTGATATATTCAATAAATTTGAGCTCATTGTCAATGAATACCTAGAAATTTAGTTTGAGTCTCGTTCTTTATCACGAATTATCACCAACTGACAGGTCATCAAGAGCACATCTGAATGATAAATGTTTGTTTTGGTGATATTGAAGGATAACAAATTAGCATTACACAAACTCCTTGATTTTTTCCATAACAATAGATATTGTATTGTGTAAATCATTTGAGTTTTTTTTCCCAATATCGTAATTTTTGTAACGAAGCATTTTTAGAGCTCCATTACTAAGCACGTAAAGTATTTTTAAACCCCTAACTTTGGTACGTCCCTGCCTATTTGGGTTTCTTTTGGGTTTTCCAGTCTGGCGAAATATTTCTTCCCTTTTGAAATTAAGGTACATACCCAAAGCTCGAATTCACGTCAACAGCATGCATAAAACATAACAGAGTTTTTTCTCGATCTTATAAAAAGGGTGAAAGCTCCGGTGATGTTTTGTAGAAGACGAGGAAGAACTAAAGATCGCGAGGGGAAAAAACCAAATCATTTTTGTATCGTCCGTCAGATTTTCGGTCAGTTTCAGTTCATGGACAAAAAAACCCCCTTTCTTACTGGGTTTTCGTCTAGTTTGGTCATACATTCGAGGATCTAAAAAAGGCACTATGAAGCTCTCATAGGGCTTGCCTGTTGTCCTTCGTGAGACTTTTACTTGTTCGGTCCTGTGGTGATACGAAGCCCGGTTCAAGTAAAAGTGTAAAAGTGTGAAAAGAGATTCGAGGCCCAAAAGGCGTTGAGGTATCTGTAAATGGAAATAGTGAATAATTTTTTATTTGAGCTGGGTTTCCCTGTGCTGGAAAACTTAAAGTTTTTTTTTTCATTTATTATTATTCCATTTGATTCAATTATTTTCCGAAATTTCAAATATTATTATATTTTATTAATTCATCTATTTAATTATCTGTCTTGGCATTAACAGTTTAGTTCTCAAAGTATTCTTTATTGGATTTAATTCGTTCCTGAAAAGTTAAATATATTTTCTGCATTATTAAATTTCCTTTATTTGAGCATTTGCTGAAACGTTTAAGTTGGTCAGGGACTACATAGTGAATATTGACTTATTTTATTTTTGGGTGGTTCAATGAACTTTTGTGAAATCGATTGAGTGTTTGATTTAGGGTAGTATTGACATTTGTAATTGTTGGTTATTTTACGGGTAAAATATATGATTTATTCCAAATTGAACGTATAAAGTAGACCATTTTATTTTGTGTCCCCGCGGAAAACAATTTTCTATAAGCTCTGGCAGGTGTTTCTTCTTCTTGTCAAGGGAAATCTTACATAAACAGTTCTTCTATTTGCCCCTTATTAAAAAATTTTTGAGTTATGTTTCCAGTTATTTGAGTTAGGGAAAACGCCAATGAAACAACTGCGCGAAAATTTTCATCACTTAAACAGTGAATTTAAATTTTATTGTCTTAATAAGTTCGGGAAAACACCGAATTCAAGCAATTGACGTATAAACCAATTACATAACAGTAATTTTGTTCCCTTGTCCCATTCAGGCACTAAAAATCGGAACATCGGCCGCGATAAATCGTTGAAAAGTTTATTTGTCCTAAAATACGGCAAGAAAACAAAATTCACAATTTCACAAGTTATAGGCATATTCAGGAGGAATAATTTTTGCGCTTGAGAAGGTGATTTGGGTAAATAAACGTTTTGTTAACATTTAAATAAGGTTTTATAACACGAAATACGGTGATCGTTGTCGTCTGTATCCACGCCCAGTTGTTATTGTTTAAGCTCAGGAAATTTTTAAGCATAAACAATAGGAAAACAAAACCAAGAATATAATTTTTTTTAAGAGAAAAGTCGTAGAAAAAAAGGGCTATTTTGAGGCAGACAAAAGAAATATCACAGCCGGGATTTTACCAACGTAAGCTTAGGTAATATAAAGTGACACGTAATTTTTCAATTTTTTTAAAAGGGTTAAAAAAGGGGGAAACGGATGTTATAAACCCTTGCTTAAAAAACCCCTTATATTTATCGTGAAAAAATATTTTCGATACTATTTGATAAATAGGATTATATATATATAAAATATATATATATATATATATATATTTATTTTTTCCAATTTTATTCAAATATCCGACCGGGTTTTTTTTAAGCAAAAAATTTTTTAAAAATTTTTGTCCTCTTTTGAAATACCGTTAATTTAAACCTATTAAACTGTTTTTACATTGAAAAAACCCTTTCTATTTCCTTAAAAAATATTAATTACCCAACGTATTTAGTCAAGTTGCAGAAAAAAAATTTGAAAGAAAAAAAAAACAAAGAATTTTTCTGTCTTTCCTTTTGAGACATAAAAGCAATCCGTTCAGTATCAAAATTTTTTCCCAAAAACCACATATTTTGTAAGATTCAAAAGGCAATATCCCCGACCCTGGCTTGGGGGTCTACTTCAACCCCATGCGTGGAAAAACCATATAAAATCCCCCGAGTTGGAAATAGAAAAAAAATTTCCTCAAAAATTTTCGTCATAAATAAGGGGTTTTCTAGGATTTTAAAAAGGGTTTTAAAAAAACCCCCAAATTTACGCCGTATAAAAAAAGTAAATTTTCAAAAACTCAAGTTTAAAGGCATTGGCAAAAATAAGAACAAAAGGGTAAAAAGACCCTTTTGTCCGCACAAATATCCTTTTTTTTTTAAAACCCCCGTTGTTTTCCCTTTGTTTTCCTTCCTGGAAGGGGAAAATCAAACCTTTTAGGTAATTTCTCTGCAACCGTTTTTAAATTTCTCTTACAAATCATTTTTTCCTGAACCCCTTGATGTCCAAAAAAACCCAAAATTTCCCAAAAAATTAAATTTTTAATAAATATCATAAAAAGAAAAGATGGCATGTCGTATATTTATTGCTTTGAAAAAAAAAAGGTTTTTTAAAATTTTTGGCGTCTTGGGAAAAATTTTAGACTTTTTCAAGTTTTCGATAATTTTCAAAATTGGTGGGAGATGGGGAATTCGGGGTCATCTGAATCTCCCCCTTTGTTAATGGAAGGACAACCATTTTTCAGAAAATCGGAAAAATTTTTGTGGAATTAAGGGTTTTGCATGAAACGGAAAGATTTGGAAATTTTGGGGGGATTCCCTAAAGTTCATTTTTTTTTTTAATTTAAAATTCCCTACCATTCGTTAATATTTCCCCAAAAAGTTGGGTTCCCCTAATTCTGACATCCGTTTAAAGGGACCCCAAAAATCACTATATTCCACCGGTTTTTTTGGGATGAACAAAATTCATTGATTTCTGGGACTAAGTGTTCCCCAATTTTTTTTTGTTTTGTAATATGGTGATGCGACCTTTTTTTTTTTTATTTGTTTCCCCGTTTGATTATCAAAAGGTTTATCTAAACTCAATAAAAAATTTTTTTGGGGTTTGAATGCATAGATCGGTACTTTTGAAAATTTATTTAGAAAAAATTATTTGAATGTTGAAATAAAATGTCATTAAACACACGAGTGTTAAAAAAATTTTAATTCAACACCCCCCCTCAATTCACCAATTTTTCCAAAGATATAATAAAAATTTTTTTAAAAAATTAAAATTCAAAATATTTCAAAACATCATATCAAACTCAAATTTCAACATATAAAATCTGAAGACTTCATCATATATTATATGGCTTTAAATTTTTTCAAATTCCAAAGTTCTGAAATTAAGAAATTTCAATCTCACCCCCTGATTTTTCAATTCAATATCACTTAAACCCGGTGTTTTATAAAGCAATCTATAGCTATACATAAATCAATTCAATTCACCTTGAGTAACCAAGTCCTTGAAAAGTGATATTTAACATCCATATGGGTTTTTTTTGTCTCAGAGTTGCTCCATGAAATGCAAGATTAAGTATTCTCCACAACAGGGTTTTTGGAAACAAAGATTCATTCAGAATTTCTTTAAGTTACTGGCCCAAAAGCAAACATTCCACATTCATGATGCTAAACAATAAAATCCCTTTACTAGTAGTAGCTACTAGGTTGCTTTTAAATCAAAAAATTATTTTGTTTTATTTTATGGGGAAAACCACCACACTTTTCGATCATTAACATCTGATGCGAAATCAGAATCAGCGGGAAAATCTGACATTTGGTTTCCACTTTTCTCAAAACACAAACCCATTTTTTGGTTAAATTTTAAAACATTTTTTTTGCTTTTCTAAGGGAAATATTGTCAATTTTGGAATCTTTCGAAATATACAGTATAGAATCAAATATCAGGGGCCCCTACCTAACATTAAATAAATTAAGCTCCCAACAAAACCTAAATGGAACTCATGACTCAAAGTATTTTCAACTTTTTAAGGTTAACTTTGGTTGGATGGCCCTTGGCAACTTTTGAAACTTCCATTTGAAAATGTTTCATCAACTTTTCAAAGAACCTGAATCATTTTCACACAAATTTTTGGTTCTTTCTATTTCAATTCTAAGGAAAACAAACTTATCATTATTTAGAAAAAAATCACTGAAATCATCAAAATTTCGTCATTTGCGTTCGATTTGCACTGTCTCCCCAAAAATTTAAACATTGCACAGATTCTTCGATTAAAATTCACAATGAGAATCGACGTCAGAACATAAAAGCAATGTCATGTTGTTCTTAACGGATTATATAAACCATAACGTTCATCAGACGCTACATTGGCTGGCGACTGCTTACGCTCAGGGTACTGAGAGCGGATATGTCCCCAAGGCAACATTTAGGTCCCGTAGACTCACCTGACTGAATGTTCATATATCTCAGTTTTCTGAATCTGATTTTCAATCTGAATACCGTGGGAAAACGGATAAAAGCATTGCCTTGATCATTTGATTCTAATTCCTTCGATTTTTACCCTTCCTTTTCAGAAGAAGTTTGCTTTCCACAGAGTTCTCTCCAACTCCTGGATTCAACGTCAACAAAATATCAATTGAAGTGACAACACACTGATACCCATCGGCAACACGCTCTTCCACCTTTCCATTTTTATAACGCAATAAAACAGGGGAAAAACAGCACAATCCTTCACGAAAATATTGGAGTATTTTTACCGACCAAACCCCATATACCGTCCTCGGTGTAAAATTTTTTGCCTTTGACATGGTATCTGGATAGCCCAGTTCACCAGCAAATTTGGGAGAACCTGATACTTGGGTTAATCACTTAGGGATGTTTTAGGTTTTGTATCGCTCTAATAGTCTTGAGGCGTTATATTAATAATTGCCAGTGGTGGTGGTGGTGAATCAAAGTCAAAGACAATTTTTTGGAGAGAAAATTTATATTTTATGGATCGAAAATTGTCCCCGCCCTGGGCAAGGGAGGTCATGTGGCATATCGTGATAAACGTAGTTTCACTCTATTTCCAACCATGAAAAAAATGTGAACTCCCTTCCTATTCGTTCAATGGGCTACATTGAATGAAAGTAAACGGCATGTAGTATCAAGTGGGACATCGTTGGGAAGTATTCAAGCAACTTGAAGTTCAAAATGAGGAAAATAACATTAACTCAGCCGAACAATATTTCTTTATTGAAAAAGGCAATTTACAACTTCTTGATTTTGTTTCATTTTCCTGGCCATCATTATTGGAAGTAGCCCACTGTGTATTGAATAAAACTTTGTTCACATCAACTTTATGCCATAGAGCAGAAATATGTACAAATTAAGAATTGAATTTTGTTGAAGTTATCGAATATCGTCTTGTACCTTGACCTCTTGGATGGAGTTCATTTTCATTTTCGAACCATTCGTGGACAAAAATATAATTGTATCGAATAAACCATTTTATATCAACTTCACGACTAGATGAATATTGCCAATAAGTGTACCTAGAAAATTAGAGGCACACTATTAATTCTATATGAAACTGACTGTCCAACGAGCCACCAACGTTTTTGAGCTCCGATACCAATTTATCAAACCCAATAATGTAACTATTCAACGAGCTACACCCTTCAAACGTCATGTTCCTCAGACGTTTCTGAAGAGAAAGTTAGACCAACTCCCACGTACGTTGTCTGAAGCGTGTCCATGAATGCTTTAGCCGTTTTCTTTGTCTTGATCAACTCAAGCACCGAGTCAGCAACACAATGCACAATCAGGTCTTACGCTTCCGCATCACCCATCTCAATTTTTTCAATGCTGCATCATCTTTTGGTGGTGCATCTTGAGTAAGTAAATTCTTCAAAAGTCTTTCTACACGGAATCTCCAATTTTCGAACCCCGTTCCAACAAAAGGACGAATATTTACAGCACCATGTCCACACGACATCATTGTAACTGTTCAGAACCCGAAACTTTATACGACTGATTTTTCTAAATTGAAAACCGTTCTGGGCCCATAACCTGTTGTTCAGGTGAATACAGAGATAACACAGGAATTTATTTAGAGAAAAATATATCTAATGTTGGAAGACTGACACTGACACTCAACTTACACATGCAGAGTGTTATATAAAATTGTTACTTCAACATAAACTAAATTAGTTAAAAAAAAATCAAATCGGTATTCAAATCAATAGAGTTGAAGGTGGGCCCTCGACGAACAAAACATCGTATTGAAAATCAAAGCAGCAGACCAAAGCAAATTTGAAACAGGGAGAAAAGTTTTCTAAATACATTTCCATATTCCTAAAAATGGAGACGCTAGTGCTGAGAAATTAAAACGGGCCATTTCGATTTTCCCCATATATTTTGAAAACGGCTCGTGATATTTCCGATTTGGAAACATCATTTCATTGTCCACTAAAATTGGCAACTTTTGTCTGATTCAACCAACTTCTTATCATTTACCGTTTTCGAAATTCCAATAGTGGTACGACATAAAAAATACGGACTGTATATTAGCATAACAAGATGAAATCTCTATGGTACAAATAAAGAAAAAATTATATATATATATATATATATATATATATATATATATATATATATATTTCTTAATTTCTTGACCACATATGTTTATATTCTTCATTTTCTCGGAATAAGGGTCTTAGTCAGTCTATGTATATCATGCGACGTTTCGACATTGTTTCAACAACGTTCATTCAATCATGCAACATGAAACGAAATAATGAAAGAATAATAGCTAAATTATATAATTTAACCTGAAGATGACATAAAAAATTTCGAAACCCGCATATATAAAAAAATACATAGACTGACTAAGGCCCTTATTCCGAGAAAAAAAAAATATATATATATACATATATATATATATAAATATATATATATATATATATAAATACATATATATATACATCCGTCGCATCCTTTAGCATCCATCAATACCTCATATTACATTTTGCTTCCGTGCCTATACTGCTTTCGTATATTGGACGCAAAATAGTTTGTGCTAATATCTACTCAACTGAAGCATATAATTAAATAGTCGTTACAGATTTCTGTTGGTCTTTTGTTCAGGCTTCTGCAGAATAGTTCTATTTCTTTTTAAATATTAAGAAAAGTCAGTTATCGCAAAATTATGGGACGCAAAATATTGTGCTTCATAAAAGAAAATATATACATTTGCTTCCATATAATTCCATGAGAGGCGCTAGTAAATATACGCAATAAATATTGGTTTTTCACTTCGCACAAAATTTTGATTCCGCTAGTTTGGCAACCGTGTTTATGGGTCAAATCGAATAGGAGATATGAGATAACTTTTAGTGGAGTGAAACCCAGAATAGGAAAATCAGTGAATTGTATTATTTATGAAAAAGGAGGAATGGGGTACAATGAATATAATTCATTTTTGGAACAATATGAATTTGGATTCGAATAGTTATTTGATAAACTAGTGTATTAATGGTGGCGATTGATGATATTTTAACGCGAGAGCGAAGCGAGCGCGTTATTGTTCGAGACCATCAATCGCCATCTTAATATACGAGTTGATTACAAAAATTTCCGTCGACCTCGTTCCTGGGGTCAACGTGGAGGACAACTAGGAGGAAACTTACAATATTTGGTTTTGAAAATACATAAATTTGACAGCGCAAAGGTAATATGATTTGGAATATGAATAATATTCGAATTCGTATATGTTTAGTTGCCTATACCACAATTATACATTAATGGAGAAATTGACCATTTATAGGATATTAATAGTCAATTCGGTGTATGTTTGGTTGCATATATCACAATCATGCATAAAAAAATAATTTGAAGGTTAATAGGGGTCATTAACGATCGATTTCGTGTAGATTAAACAGACTCGTTAATACGAGTTCGCCGAAAAATATGAAAAGAAAATATTAGTAGTCAATGTTCAAATTGAAACTTATTATCATGATATACGTATTTAATTCACATTAACAATATTATTGTGAGATTCAATTAAATTTGAAATTAAATGATTATTTAAAAAAACACATTTGATAAAATAAGAAAATTATTGTTTTATTATGAAAAATATAACAAAATTCCTTGTGCGTCAGGATTTATTGAAATAAAATGAAATTTCAAATATTTCGGAGGTAAAAGGGATAAAAAATCTATTTTTCAAGCTTTTATTTAATTTTACTTGTCCCGATGTGTGTAATGAAATCTTACAAGTTGAATTTGACCCACTTCTAGTTGTTCGATTAACGTAAAATTAGGCAGGTGTTCATAGTTCCCGTGACAATACATTATGGAATTTTTGTTAGAGAAAAAAAAATAGCGGTTTCAAGATGCCGGACGAGATTTGTGTTTATGGTCTGACTCGATTAAAAATTGGTATGTAGGGGTTTTTGGGTTATGAGAGTATGAATTTATTGTCAAAATTCATGAATTTATTGTCAAAATTCATGAATCTCATCCCATCCCATCACAATGAAAAGTTTTCCAATAAAAAAATAATGATATAAATATAAGAAATATATGAAATATTCAAGATATAACAATATATATATATATATATATATACATATATTTACATACGAACAGGATGTAACCAATGCAATGAATTTCGTCACTTATAGTCCGATTCGATTCGAAATGGACACAGGGGATTTTTGAAAATTGTTTTGCGAGTAATTGGCAATGACAACCAAGGCATTATAAATTTCCACATACTTGAAATGTTTTGGTAGTTATAGTACTCCGGCCATCGGTTTTGAATTCCCTAACTGTAACAAGCCATTTTTCATATTGGTGTTAACATTTCTGATTTTTGAGGAAAACTACTCTGAGAAATGGAAAACAATCTTCAAATGAGAACTGTGAGTTGTAGAAAATAGATATATCTAGTTGTTCAGATGGTCTCATGTGAACAAAACAGATCTTTGAGGAAATACAAAACAGGATATAGCTCTCTTTCTTTGTATATTCGGAAAAACCTTTGTCTGGGAACATGGAAGGCAAACTTCCAACACCCATAGATCCGTAAAATAGTTTTTTTTGACGAGGTCATTTGATAGCTTCTGTTCACAAAGCAGCGTCATACTTTATAATATTTTTTCCAATTAGCATGCCATTTAAAATTCAATGGTTATAATCGGTATGATTGAGTATCGTTATCGTGTACCTATTAAAACATATTTCGTTAATTAAGTGAAGTTAAATGTTTTTTGTGGCATGGTTATTCATACAGCAATTCGAAACATTTCTCTAAATTCAATACTGGGAATGATGATATCATGGCATTTTGTCATTGATTGATAGGTAATCATATCGCATGGAGAATTTCGATCATTTTTCATTTTTCAGTTGCTTGTTCTCAGAATAACAACATTCACACTACGATTGTTCAGTCTGGTGGCAAAATAGAGTCAGTCCAATGGATTCAGAGAGAAACTCCAATCGGTGACTGAAAACATTATTCGAAGGATTTGATGAAACACTTTCTTGCTTGAGTTTTACAAATTTCATAAATTTTGGTAAAGTTCAATTTTTTCGCAATATTTCTTGTACATAAATTAGGTTCATTCATATTTTTTGTGTAAACATTCTGGAAATATATCTAGCCATTTCCGAAATATTTTGAATGAAATAGGTTTCTCAATTCCACAAAGGATTCAGAATTTTGTTGCATTATTAAATATGACCAAACGCGCCTTCCAGAGAATACAAACTCTTGTATACGATTCTCCTACGGTATCCGCAAATTTGACCACATTAGTGCTGCACTGGAAGATTCGGGCTGGCTGAGGTTGGACGATCTTCGGACTCTTCACATACTCTCATTCACACACAAAATACTTGAAGCCAAAGCTCCAAAATATTTGTTCGAAAGGCTAAACATGTTTTCGTCTATGAACAACCACAGAACAACCTCAGAACACGCAATCTTTACCAGAAGTTATTCATATAATGCCGACAAATTGTACAATCAACTACCAATGATTTAAGGTTTTACACGCTATCCAATTTCAAAAAAGGCCGAAACATTTACTAAGAGATACTCAGTTCCTCTTTAAGACGTTGATGACTGCTACCCAATTTTGGATGTTCTTGTTGAATTTACTAAAATGTTTTTTTCCATTGTTGTTCAATTAGGGTAACTCATTGATCTATCTTAATTTCAAATATTATATATAAATTTAAAGTATTTATTTTTATTATTTAATTTTTTATTTTTTATTTTAAATTTTTCTCTTTTTTTTCTCTTCATGGTCAAGTTGAGAAACAGCTCTTGCTGATACTTCGCCTTTCATCATTTTTAACTCAGTGTATTATTCCCTGCCACTCTGTATCTTTCTTTTATTTTTAACTGAAATGATGAATAAAGCCGCTTTATTATTATTATTATTATTCAAGAGGAACACGACTCCTCTTTCAGATTTCGAATAACTTTACTGATTGTATACATTTTTTTATTTGGAGTAAAACTATGACTTTTGAAAAAATTTGTGATGAAAACTATGTAATCAATGAAGTATTCGAGCACACAAGTAAAGATATATATATATATATATATATATATATATATATATATATATATTGTTATGTTATGAAATGTTGTTATATAATTAAACTTATAATAATTACTATTATTGTAGTTATTTTATTATTATCGTTAATGCTATGTTATTTTACAATTTTTCTTTACCTTATACTATGCTCTAGTCGATTCATATGTATAAAGAGGCTTTCCTGGAGTAGTTCTGGTATCAAAATATATATCCAACAATATATCTAACAAAAATCCACGTTTAAATTATATCAGAATTGAAATTTCTAGCAAACATTGAACTAAAGTAAGATCAAGGTATTGTTAAGTTTTGAACATCCTGTATGACAATTCACATCAACAGAAAACCCACCAATGGGATTCGAAAGAGTTTGTGTAGGAAAAGTTATGATATACAATGAAATAGAATGGCAGAAATTGAAAAATTATAATTTATAAGAATATGTAAATAGTATGTAAGAGTTAGAATTATATATCATTCATAAAATCATTAGTATTCATTAGAACAGCAAATAATTCGGTAGAAAGTGATACAAATTCGGAAATCTGTGAAAAAATTAAAATTGGTGAGTGTTGCTATGGAACAGGATAACAATTTTTGGTGTAGTTTGAAAAAAGTTAGAAAAGAGAAACCACGTTGAAAATTGTAAGAAAAGTATTATTATTATAAAAGGAAACCTGGCATTAAAAATTCTCGAACGAGAAAACCCTTGAAAGGCTGAACAGAAGGAGTATTAATGAAAATTCCACCTACCTGGTCCAGAAAATAAATCCTTGGAAGGAGAGCAGGTGAGCTGTCATTGAGATCCCATAAATACGTCTACGGGACTGGAAACCTCAACAGAAAGTAGCAACAAGGTATACTAATATCCGATCTCACCAAAGTGCAACTTTTTACATAAAACCAATAACTTTACGTGTCTAAACCAACGGTTATACTGTTTGGCTGAACTTTCATCATAAAATTCCATGCTCAAAGACTGATAATAAGTTCAAACTTTCTTTCGCAATTTTTTATTACCACAAACATTCAAACTGTACTATTTTATATCTTTGTTTTGCTAGTATTTTGTATTTGTTATGATAGGGTTTCAGAAATATAATCTATGATATAAATTCTTAGAATTATACCAATCATAACAATATATATATATATATATATATATATATATATATATATATATATATATATATATATATATATACAAAACTAGGGATATTGGGGTGAGCAGCAATGAAAAAGTAATATCTTTGAGGTTCATCCAGGCTTTCGGAAATGTTTATTTCCATCATCAGGGAAACTAAAATAGGCGAAAGAAAAACGATTGTAATACATATTCAAGTGCGAAACATCATGCTACTTACAACTTTGTTGGGGTTGGTTTAAATGATGTTAACATATTCATATAATATAGTGATACAAAAGAAAGAAAAAAATAAGATCATGGAATGAAACGAAGTTCAAAGTTGATAAAAACACATTTACATTGTTTAAAATTATATAAATATAAATGTGTACTCTATGTGGTGTGACAAGTGAAACTGACAGGTTAGGAATAATTCCCTCAATTATATTCGAATCAACGACACCTAACGGGTGTCACTTGGAAATTATTACAGTGGTACCAACTGAAAAATCTAACCAAAATATAAGAAGTGGAATCACAATGCCAATAGGCTGCTCAGTTTGATAGTTTTATTCGGTAAGGTTGTGAGTAGGGTTCGATTATTGTCTTTTGATAGTTCTTTCAGATTAGGCCACTGAAAAAATTATACATAAATTAACTTGTATTGTCGGGCGCTAGGCTTGCAAAAAAAAAAACACGATTCTAATAAATGCATTTTTATCCAGTTTATATGGGAAGGCAGACTCATCAATTTTATTCCTTCATAAAAAACAATCAAAATATCTGCAAGCAGATTATGTGAGATCAAAAAATTCTGTGAAAAGATCAATTGAGGAAATCACAAGTGCAAAGATTAATTGAAGAATTGACATATGAAAAAATTGATAAAAAAAAAGGGAATGATATAACCGAAAATTCAGTATCAGGCAATAAAATTCAGAACAGTCACAAATCTGATTCCAGCGGAAGATGCTATTTTTTGCCTCGGTTTATACCTCGAAAGGCTGGTTCGTCCGTGGCTCGGTCTCAGCAAAAAGGTCACTTCATTGGTCTCAAATTGGTTACGTATAGATTGGAGTGGTACCTATGAGTGCTGTGATACCTCGATTTCGGACTCGATCTTGGTTGTGATGAGCCACAATGACCACTCTTGACGTAGAGTGCTGGAAGAGCTTCTAGAATTACCAGTCTATCGGTATCGAGCTACATGGTATCCCTCAACGTATAAAAAAAAAAGTAAAGATACATTTATTGAAGCAGAAATAGGAATTTTCATTTGAAAAAATATATAAGGAAATAACAACTATATTGTCGTTTTAGTTTAATCAGCCAAGGTGAAACCAATAATTTGGGAATGATTCAATGAGCAATACCTAAAAGAGATCCACCCATAAGATTTTTTATCATAAACTGTATTCAATATAAAAAAAAATAATGTTCCTTGATAAATTATTGAATGTTCCATAAGAGTACTGAATAAAGTTAGTTAAACGTACTTAAACTTCTGCAAAATCCTCAAAATGAGAGAAGTAATAATAATTTAACAGTGGGCCAAGCCCTGTTTTCAAAAAGATATTTTTGATAGCTTTCCAGAAAAAAATTGTGGGTAACTATTTATTGATTTCCAAAGTTATTTCCCAGAACAAAAATATTCTATAACTCTTATTTGAGTGTGGCCAGGCCCTCTTGAAATAGAGGCCTGATAAATCTCCCAAATGAAGAAAGATAAGATATGGAGATGATTCTCACAACTGAAGACAGATGAGATATATAGATGAATCTTCTGACAAAATATAAGACATATAAAGGGTGGCAAGTCCCCTTAGAACAAATTCCCTCAACCTCTTCGATAACAGGAAACAGTGAACAGAAAATGAATTGACCTCTGGTAGACCTTCAAGATGAGAACCTCACTGAAAATAGGTTCGAGTTGAACGGTATTAATAAAATTCAAAATTTTGTATTCAGGCAAAAAATACTAGCAGATTGAATACTATGTAATGAAAAGTATGACTGTGTGCACGTATCGATATAATCGATGAAAGAAAATTGTATTTTGTGCATAAAATAATTTATTAAAATCGTAGCAAAACGCTTTCGACCGTTAGGTCATCATCAGTGCGTACCTGAAAGTAAGTTATATTGACAGAGAATAATTAACTGACAAGTTTTTTTTAGAAAGAAAATTGACATATTTTAAATGTGGGGTTACTTACTCGTCAGGTTTACAAGAAGCCAAAAAGACCATAAAATATCTCATGATCAATGAAAGTTGTATAGGTTTACGTGACACACATGTTAAAATACATATTCTAGGCCAGGATGAAAATTGAGATAACAATTTTTCTTTATCTTTTAAAAAGCCATTGTTTTGGTGTGATGGCTGGACCCAAGTGACAAGATTGACAATTGACAAGTGAACGATGAAGTAGATTGACAATTGACAAGTGAACAATGAAGTAGATTGGCACCATGGAGATATCAGAATCAAGAAAGGGATATCCCTGTCAAACAAAAACACACTAGAAGATGATCAATCTGATGAGGACTGTCATCTGTCGAATATATGTTCCAGTATTCCAAGGAAGACCAGACAAGACTCTTCAATTCTCACATTTGAGTCATCATAATTGAATATAAGTTCAAGGGAGAAGTCTGATTAGACCTGTCCTGATCAAAACAAACAATTGAATAATTCTGGTAGTGTCCATGGACAATGAATTTAAATTTTTCTTGCTCAAAATGAAAATTATTGTCCACCATGGCTCAGTTGAACCGCAACTGGGGGATGAGGAGTGTGATACAAGTCTAATGGGAACTAGACCCAACTTCACAACTCCCACAGCTGGAGTAAAACAGAGTATGAAAGGTCATCCAGAACATGACTTGTGTTCTCAGTATGGAGAAAACTGAAACTGAAATTTGCCAGCCTCTTTTTCAGTTTTCTCCATACTGAGAACACAAGTCATGTTCTGGATTATCACCTTTTATACTCTCTTTTACTCCAGCTGTGGGAGTTGTGAAGTTGGGTCTAGTTCCCATTAGACTTGTATCACACTTCACAACTCCCACAGCTGGAGTAAAACAGAGTATGAAAGGTGATCCAGAACATGACTTGTGTTTTCAGTATGGAGAAAACTGAAACTGAAATTTGCCAGCCTCTTTTTCAGTTTTCTCCATACTGGGAACACAAGTCATGTTCTGGATTATCACCTTTTATACTCTGTTTTACTCCAGCTGTGGGAGTTGTGAAGTTGGGTCTAGTTCCCATTAGACTTGTATCACATTTCCTATCCCCCAGTTGCGGTTCAACTGAGCCATGGTGGACAAGGATTCTTATTTTTATTGAGAAAAATTCAAATTCATTATCCATGGGAAATACCAGATATTCAATTGTTTGTTGATTTTTTTGTTGTTGATCAGGACAGGTCTTTAGGGCTTCTCCTTGAACTTTTATTCAATTATGATGACTCAAATTTAGAATTGAAAGTCTTTGGTCTTCCTTGGAATACTGGAACATATATTTGACAGATCACAGTCTCATTAGATTGATCATCTCCCAGTAGTGTTTTTCGTATGACAGGGATATTCCTTTCTTGAATCTGATATCTCCATGATTTTGTTTCATGCCAATCTACTTCATCGTTCACTTGTCAAATTTTCAATCTACTCTCGTTCACTTGTCAATTGTCAATGTCAATTGGGTCAGCTATCATACCAAAACAATGGCTTTGAAAAATAAAAGAAAATTGTAATCTCTAATTTTCATCCTGGCCTAGAATATGTATTTCAACATGTATGTCACGTAAACCTATACAACTTTCATTGATCATGAGATATTTTATGGTCTTTTTGGCTTCTTGTACACCTGACGAGTAAGTAACCCCACATTTAAAATATGTCAATTTTCTTTCTCAAAAAAAATTTTCAGTAACTTATTCTCTATCAATATTACTTACTTTCAGGTGCGCACTGATGATGACCTAACGATCAAAAGCGGTTTGCTACGATTTTAAAAAATTATTTTATGCACGAAATACAATTTTCTTTCATCGATGAATACTATGTGACAAGTGAAGCCAGGTAATCAATCCTCTCAGGTTGATAAAAGTTTCTCTAGGGAATCGTCCTGGAAAGGTGGTACCTGAATGTCACAGAATAGGTACCTCTCAGCATCCAGTGTTTGTGGAACCCCTGATGATAATCATACACAGCCACAGTTAGGTAGGTAGAAAATGCTCCACTGGAAATTACCACTAATCAAGTGTCTGAAATTTGAATAAGCGTAAAAATTGTTTTCACAAATTAAATATTAAATCTCTCGTCTAAAACAAGATTAAATATGCGTTCTATGTAAGCCTTTTGAGCATGCGCAATAACCCGAGTACAGAAAAAAAAATTCTAGAAGAACTAAAATACAAAACCAAATTGAATTTATATGAACCAAATGAGAATCAGTAATATATGGAATATCCAACCCGACATTTTGATGCATTTATTAACGAAATGTCAAAAGATAACTTTGAAAATTCATGGGAGAATTTATCTGAAAATTACCAGAAAATATGATGAGAAACCAAAAAAATTTAAACGATATTGCTTTTGGAACAGATAGGTAGCTGGTAAATTCAACGTTGAGCTTGTAATATTTCTAACCTCTAACCACATGTAGTATGATTATGCTAATTTCACAATTATAAGCTTCGGTAGGAATAATCAATTCAATAAAAGAGAGAAAGATATACTACACCAATTATTAGCGATAGCTAATCTATTAGATCCCACCTGAAAATCAATTCAGTTCGACACTTTCGTTCGAAGATCCAAATTAAGAGATCTTTTGCCTACAAGCCTCAAATTTCTCCAATATTCGCACATGCGGATTAACCATTTTTCGTCGCATCATTAACATCCCATTGACGTTATTCGCCCATGTCTATTGAGTCAGCACTGGCATATATAGTTGGAGAAATTGGGTGAATTGAATAGAATTACTTTTGAATTTACAGGTATGGAACGATATATATATATATATATATATATATATATATATATATATATATATATTGTTATATAATGATAATATAACAAACTATTTTGTTATTATTTCGACCCACTTTTTGGGTGCCAATTGTAATATAATGATAAATTGCAAATATAAATTTTTGTTATAGAATGAAGATTGCTAATAATTTCCGCTCTTCGTTGTGAGCCAAATTGTTATGATATAGATAAGTATTTTCGCCATGTATAATATGTTTTGTGATGTAATAATAATTGCTAGCTAACGTCACTGTTCTCTCGTCACGTTGCTGCCATTTTTCTTACCACGACTAAACTCCGTTGGTACGCCTCTCGTCCCAGATAGCCGGTTCAGGCAATAGAGCCACTATTCTGGTCTTGATGTCAATTTCTGTGTTTATAAATATGATTTCTGATAATTGTGGAAAACAAAACGAGAAAGCTTCGAAAAACAATTATTTCCTTTATTCAGGAAAACTTATATTTACCTGGCCTACGATAAATAACTTATTCTATTGTCAATCTACAAATTTTCATGGATAATCATGAGAAACAGGTCATGGATAAATAGACACAACCTCACTTTTACCTTGAAAGTGAAAATTTCTTTAATAGTTCAAAATCAAATGAAATAAAGTTCTTTTGATGGGATATGAGTTATTAGTGAAGTTGTTCAGTTCGTAATGTGCACTAGGAAAGTTTATACCTGACGCTGGAACTGTCGCTGTTCAATACACAACCAGAATTTGGATTCCCTTTCAATCCAATGCTCTCAGGAACTCCAATACCAAAAGAAGGAACCATACAAATTCAGCAATCAGCTTTGGAATATTTGTATATGGTGTACAAATAAAGTAATGTTGATTTTCTGCTAATAATGTTGAAATTATTGAATTTTTCTTTCTCCCAAATAAAACGTGGCATTCGTTTTCAAATTATTTTCGGTCTTTTTGTGGCTTTGTTTTTCGTTACTTGGATACCATTTTTCCTCATTCCTTTTGATTTGAATTTTTGAATTCGCGCACTATGTTCTAACATTTTCACTGTTTGGGGTTATTTGTCAAAACTTATAAATGAATCTATTTTTCCTTTCTTACAGACTATTTACAATATTCAATCATAATTGTCTCTGACACTTTTCCGTTCTTATTTTCTCACAATTTCAAATCTTACATTTGACCATACTGTTCCCTGATTGGCTATTGTCATCAAGAAGTTTGTTGTTCTCTCATTGGCTAATTTAAGTTACATACAATCTTATATACTGTATGTTTCAAGCTTATAATTTTGTTTATCACATTTTATTCAGGATAATTTTGTAAATCTAGACCTTTCTTGTTGTCTTTTGAATAATTATGGGTTGTAATCATTATGACAGTGTATGAAATTGATTGTGTTATAGTATTTGGATATTTTCATCTATTCATATTATACAGAGGCTCAATAAAGGAAATAGAATTTCAAAATATGTAAAAACAATCTCTTGAAACTAATAGCTATTAAGTAATTATTTTTTTTGTGGGTTTTTTCCTTTTAATATATATAACTGGTTTTTCATAACATAACAATATATATATATATATATATATATTTTTCTTCTTGTATTCTTGAACCATATATATTATATTTCTGTAATTTTTTTTTGGGTTTTGGTTCACTTATAGGAATAAAACGTGGATGCAAATTTGGTACTATTTCATATTGCAATTTATTTTTTTAAATAGAAAATATAACCTTTCGCTTAAGTACTTAAGCTTCATCAGATATTGTATCTGTCAGCACAAATTCGGTTGGGTTAGGTTCGATGTTTTTGGACCCACAAGGATTTTAGTGTAGTGGGTTTCTTTATTTGGTTTATTCATTCTTAAATGGTATTGTTTTCACTGTGGTTGAGTAGTAAGAAGATAAACCAATTTTTTCGTTTATCATCAGATAGTTTGGAATTTTTCTGTTTTTCGATATTTAATATAGGAACGTTTGACATTGACACGTTTTCTGTTTTTCGATATTTAATAAAGGAACGTTTGACATTGACACATAAGACAGGGAATGACGTATCTCAAGATGGTTTTAGGAATTTCGTAGTTTAGTATTGTCATCTATCTTCCATATTGGAACTAACTCAATAGTGTATTATGATGAGTATATATTGTGATAGAAGTTTCGACTGGTGTTTTAATTTGATATGAAGGAGTTGGTGGTGTTGTTTTTTATTTTATAGTCTGTAATTTGGAAACCAACATCACGATATATCGTGGTACGATAGATGCAGATAATATATAGTAGCAAGGGGAGTAGACAGAAGTGGAAATTTAATTTAGATGATCTTGTGGTAAATTTTACTTAGTCCCTTGATATCCGTTTTATCATTTAAAGCATTTTGGTTCCGTTTTATGTGGATCATCTCTAGAAATTCTCTTTTTTGGGCGTTTCTCTCTGTGGTAAGGATTTTAGTGTCGTTATAGTTCAAAAATTGGTTAGTAAATTTTTTATGTTTGTTTAGTGCTGTTGATGCATTTTTTGTATATTTATGCCCATTTATTCTACTTTCAAGGTATTGTGACGTTTGGCCGATATATACTTTATTGCAATTGTTGCCATTACAAGGTATTTGGTATATAGTGTGTGTTTTTTTGTTTTTTGGATTGGGCGTTTTCAATTTAGAGAAAGTACTTTTGTTCAAAATGTTGTAACCTTTGTGGCCAATTTGTAAATTATAGGGTTTTGTTGCTTTGGAAAGTTGTTCAGAGAGTCCTTTTATGTATGGTAGTCCAAAGTGGAGATTTTTGGGCAAGTTTGAGGTTTCATTCTTTTTTTTTATTGTAGTATTTATGGATTCTGCTTTTGAATAGTTTGTTAATCAATGATGGTGGGTAATTGTGTGTGTCAATGTCAAACGTTCCTATATTAAATATCGAAAAACAGAAAAATTCCAAACTATCTGATGATAAACGTAAAAATTGGTTTATTTTTTTACTACTCAACCACAGTGAAAACAATACTATTCAAGAATGAATAAACCAAAGAAAGAAACCCACTACACTAAAATCCTTGTGGGTCCAAAAACATCGAACCTAACCCAACCGAATTTGTGCTGACAGATACAATATCTGATGAAGCTTAAGTACTTAAGCGAAACGTTATATTTTCTATATAAAAAAATAAATTGCAATATGAAATAGTACCAAATTTGCATCCAGGTTTTATTCCTATAAGTGAACCAAAACCCAAAAAAAATTACAGAAATATATATATATGAAAATTAAGTGATTGGTATTTGGGTTATGCAGCAGGCCAATAAGTGTACTCTTTTACACGGATTCCAAGCTTTCGATAATATTTATTATCATCATCACGGATGCAACAAAATAGGAAGACACATAGGAATATATAATGAAGAAAAACAAGACAGTTATAACTTACAGTGTAAGTGAGGTTATGCGGCGATGATGTTAAAATTATTAATAATGTTATACAAACAAAACTGTGTATAGAACTCACAGGAATCAACCACAATCCACATTACATACGTAAACAATGTATTCTGATGTTGAGAATTTTGGATCGTGTTTTACTTTGAAAGGGCTGTCAACTAGATATGTGACCGGATGAATCCTCAAATAGACTGACACAACAGATAATATAGACTAAGATGCCTAAAAACCCTGGTGTATTCACTGATTCGATTTTGTTTAGAATTTTTGGGGGACAACAAATGAAAAACGTTACATTCTGCTTAGAACTTCATTAGTAGATGGCGCGGTTAAGGAATGTTTGTTGTTTGTGTCACGCAAAATTTCAAACTTCAAACCTATGAAATTTTCTTTTTCTGTCAACATTACTTCATGCAAAAAATTGTGAATTGATCGTTTACAAAGATTATAGTTCTACGAACAAGATCCCGCTCAGAACTCAGAACAGTTGGCGCGAAAATGAGATGAAATCCTCGAAACTTACTACAATGTTTACATCTGTCTGTCAAAAATCAGATTTTTCTTGAGGTCTACCTGGCGATTTTTTCAAAGTGATTTCTTCTCAAATCGTCTTTTTCGGATCATGGAAACGTCGACGAAAGAATGAGAATGAGAAAAGGTAGGAGAGTGGACTGATGTCTCTAGATGATGAATTAACATGAAAATTTAGGGGATTGGAAAATGTCCATGATGACATTGTACCATTGAACATTCCGATACAAACTATTACTAAGCCATTCACTGCCCATCTCTGCCGGACTATTACCTCTCTAACAACTTTCTGACATGAACAAAATCAGAGAGTTCATTGTAGATATCATAAAATCTGTTGATGAAGTTGAGAAATCGATGAATCCTGGTGTGCGACAGTCTAGGCTGCTTCAAGCTGTCTTAGAATGACTTCGCCGGAAAAGGTGAGTACACTAACAAAGATGAGGGGAGAAAAAAATTATCTAAATGATTTTCTTTTATTTTTCAGTAACACCCCGCATGAGATAATCGGAGAAGGAGGGCGATCTAAACCAAGCAGTTATTCGGAAGAACAAGGCCCACTCCCTAAATCGATAAGGCTAATGACTAAGATTAGGATGATTATCACTTTCTAATAAACACATGAATTTCAAAAGTAAGCGTGGACTTTTCATTCTATGAAGATATATTGATTTTGGCTAGTGAATTCCGAACCGTCCCATAGCTCTTTGGAAGAAAATATCCACTATATCTGTAATTTTCCAATACTATTAGTCAGAAGACTGTCATCTCATGGGAAAAATTTTATACAAAATAAATAATATAAAAAAAAATAAAAAGAAAAAAAATTTTACTTTTCATTACAAAAAGTTAAAAAAAAAATTCCAATGGGCAAAGGTTCAGAGAAGATTCAAATCAATTTATACAAATACGAGTCATTTTACTAGTAGTGGAATAATATTAGATTTTAGCTTCAGAAAGTTAGGGGACTGCGGGAACTTTTTACTGTACATTAGTGATGATGTAAGGAACAACATATGAAAAGTTACCAACCATAAAGTATGTGCCTAATTGATTATTCAACAAATGAGTTGCCAAATTACATTGTATATTGATTTAAAAAAAATGAATAAATAATGGTGCCACTCGCAAAAATGGAAAAATTGACATGGAAAAGGTACATAAATTTTTTTTTCAAAATAAAAACTGTAAGCTGCAGAATTATTTCGCTAACGTTTGAAAAAAATGTGAGGCGGCGACTCTGAAGTGCAGCGCTGGAGGAGCACGTCGCCACGAGCGAAAATGGTCCAATAGTCTCAAAATGGCAGCTGTTGAAAAACTTCGCAATATTTCATTTCCATACCCAATATCGGCAAACTATAAGTCGTTTGATAGAGCTTCACTATCTCACAAATTTTACCCGATTTTTTTTTCTCTTAGATGTACACATAAATAACAAATAGGTAGCTGTAAATTATCATTTATGAAATCTACCTTTACGACTGGCCACGCCATCGTTTTTTCAATGTCATATTCTGGTTCAGTGACCTCAAAAACCCCTATAGCATCAATTTGGCTGAAATTTTGCTAACAAAATTGTTTTTCATTGTTTAAACAATGAATAAACAAGCAGGGCACGAATATAAGTTTATTACTTTTTTCTGCAAGCAATTTCTAAGTAATATCAGACGATTTTTTTTAGGGAATTTCCATGGAGTCCTCCAGGATTCCAAAATAATGCATGATTTTAAGCTATTTTTACTCCGCTATGTGAAGGTAATTTGAGTTCTTGCGATAAGATAGTCGTGTTGTCTGCCAAAATAGTGAACACCTCTCAATTTGTCAAAAAGCTGAGAGGTTCTTCCACTCAGGAAGGATTTGAACCAATTGAAGCTTCGTCCTCTGAAGCTGTAGAGATGAAACTTACGTAACAGTCAAAAGCTTTAGATATGTCGCAAAACACTTCCTTCAGACTAGAATATAGATTTGTCAGAAAGCGAAAGAGATTGGATCTCCCGTACTTTTATTGGTTTGGAAGCACAATTAAGTACAGCACTTCATGAAATCATTATCCGCTCCATCATAAGATTTTTATCACGAGCAAACAGGGACAGAAATACATAAGTACCAACTCGGTGGAGCTGTATCAATAGAAAATTAACCATACAAAATAAATTGGTACGGTTCATAATTAGAATTATCTCGGAAACCTCACGAAAATTCTATATAACACTCAGGGGATATATATATATATATATATATATATATATATAATGTCCATTAAATGTCTTCTACTTTGTTTTTAACAGTCCCCTCACTATTACTCTCTTTCATATATATATATATATATATATATACATATATATATATATATATATATATACATATATATATATATATATATATATATATATATACTGACAATATATGATAACCCTGATAACACTGACGCATAAGTACATGGAATAGTTTGTTCTAAAATATGTTACATCGATCGATCAACCTCAATATATTTCACAACGAATTGACATAACCTTAAAGGCGACAAAAGCACAATCACAGAAAGGATCAGGAGACACAAATCACAAAACACCCTATGTGGTATGAAATTGCAGTTTACTGAATTATGACAAGAAACGACGTCGGCGCCATCTGAAACTCTAGATAACTCCCTTTATCAAGTGGGCTGTTGTCCCCCAGTTTGTCCCAATATTCTACAGGTATAAGTGAATACACCATGTTTTTAGACATCTTAATATAGACCACTGAGAATGAAGTAGTGTTACCATGAGAACTTTACAATGGCATGGAATATTTCCATATATAGATTTAAATAAAAGTTTATTGATTTTTAAGATGTGTGAATATAAAATGATGTGGATTGAAATAATCAAACTATGTTATTAGCATTCATGGGGGTAATCTGCTGATTCTCCTTCACATTAGATTGCTAAAAATCAAAAAAAGAGTAAATCTCCCCCTTTTAAATGATTTTAATCTGTTTTTTTATTTAAGGATTTTCTGCCTGTGAAATGTGAACCATCTCTAAAAGAGTCTTTCGGTAGTGTTTCTTTCGTTGGATAAAATTTTAACTGAGTTATAATCCATACAATGTCCTTCCTTATAGACATGCTCACTCAGTGCACATTTCTCCCGGGTGCAGTCTACTGTCGCTTTTGTTTGCGGTGATGCGGTCCTTCAACTGTCGGACATTTGTCCTATGTACTTTCATCAGTGTTGACAGGGTATACAGTAAACTACATCCGAACAGCTGGGCATGGGGTCTTGTCTTCAGATTTTGAAAAAATTTTTACTGAGAGGGTAAAACAATTGTGTTAGCTATTTTAATTTTTCTGAAGAGACTTGAAGGTTCTGGACAGTCTAGATGTGATATCTTTGATGAAAGGTAAAGAGGTAAAAAATATGTAAGAGGGGATCTGCAATTTGCATATTGACTGGTGGAATTTTGGATGGAGTATTATATAAAATACTCTTAAGGAAAGGAGCAGGATATCATTCGGTATGAATAGGTTGTAAATAAGTTGAGATTCCATTGTGAAAGGAACTATCGATATCCGGATTACTCTTGTTTTCATCTGTTGAATTAGATTGGATTTTTATGCTGTGTTTGTGATACGACCAATAATTGATATAACGGCCAGAACTCATTTGGTTTTCTATACCAATCGATGAGTATGGTATCATCTGGTGATCTGATGAATAACGTATCTAGAAAAAGGCAGCGATTATATGCATTCCCCTCTTTCTATTGTAAATTGTATGTATGGGTCGAATATAAAGATGAACAAAAGTTTCATCAACGGAATCTCTAGGTATTGCTATAATAATATCATCAACATTTGTCAAGGAAGGGGGTGGTTTGTATGGGAAAAAGATGTGGACCTTGCCAACAAATCATCCATAACATATGCCAATAGGGGTTATTTTTGAAACCATTGGGGTACCAAATGTTTGTTTTTTATATTTATTATTCAATGTGGAATATGTATTATTAAAAAAGGAAGGTAATTAAATTTTTTAAAATGTCTTTCGTCAAATTGGAAAAACCACTAATAACGCTCCACTTATTATCTATTGCCTTAGGCAAGACTGTAAGAACACATTGCTAAACAGAGAAACCACATCTAGGCTCGCTAGTAAAAAAAATTATTTGGTGTTTGAATTTATTGAACATACTGTTTCTTAAAAAGAATCCTTAATGTAATATTCGTTACCCAAGTCATATGCTTTTGTTAATATGTCATTGAAAAAAGATGAAATAGGTTATGTGGGTGTTTCCTATTGAACCACTATTGGCCGACCAGACAACGTCGGTTTGTGTATTTTTGGAAGTGAATAAAATTTTGGTGAAACTGAATTGTCCCGACGTTAATTCATTTCTCAGTAACTCATCGATGTCGTTATTCATATGAGCTAATTTTATCAATTTTTTTACTATTCGATTGAATAGATGAGGTTGGATCAGAACAAGCTCAAGAAATGATCCGTTGCTCATTATTAGATCATTTGACATCGTCATATATTTGATCTCTGTTCATTAACTACACAACATTGCCCTTGTCTGACTTGGTAACAATTAAGTTTGGATTTTCTTCGAAAACTTGTATATAATACTTCATCCATAGAACTTGACCAATGCTCATCTCATTAATGTACCATCAATTCCACCAGACAATATGCAATTCAGACCCCTCTCTTATATATTTTCATACCTCTTTACCTTTTATCAAATATATCATATCCAGACTGTCCAGAACCCTTCAAGTTTTCTTTCAGAAAACATTAAAATAGCTAACACAAATGTTTTACCTCTTAGTAGAATTTTTCAAAATTGAAAGACAAGACCCCATGCACCAGCTGTTCGGATGTAGTTTACTGTATACCGTGTCAACACTTGATAAACGTACATAGGACAAACGTCCAAAGGAAGGACCGCATCACCGCACAAAAAGTGATGAGACTGCACCCGGAAAAATTACTGAGTGAGCATGTCTATAAGGAAGGGCATTGTATGGATTATAACTCAGTTAAAATTTTATCCAACCAAAGAAACACTACCAAGAGACTCTTTTAGAGATGGTTCACATTTCACGGGCAGAAAAAACCTTTAAATAAAAAAAAGATTTAAATCATTTGAGTGAATTTACTTTATTTGATTTTGTAGACAAAACCTAATGGGGAAAAGTCAGCAGATTACCCCATGAATGCTAATAACATAGTTTGATTATTTCAAAACCACATCTTTTATATTCACACATATAAATTCTCAATAGTCAATGAACTTTTATCCAAATCTATATATGGAAATATCCCATGCCATTGTAAAATTCACTTGTAACAATACTTCACTCCCATGGTCTATATTATCTCGTCAGTCTATTTGAGAATTCATCCGGTCACATGTCTGGTTGACACCCTTTTTAAAAAAAAAAAACACGACCAAAAAAATTTTCAACAAAGAATACATTGTTTACGTATGTAATGTGGATTGTGGTTGATTCCGGGTTTATCACAGTTTTGTTCACCTTTTAAAATAATTTTAACATCATCGCCGCAAACCCCTCACTTACACTGAAGTTATGAAGTCTTGTTTTTCTCTATTTTTGTCTTTATTATGTCTTCCTATTTTGAGCATCCCTGATGATGATAATAAATATTATCGAAAGCTTGGAATCCGTGTAAAAAATTACACTTATTGGCCTCCCGATACCCAAATAAAATCACTTAATTCTTATCTGGGTAAAAGCAAATAAAACTACAAATTCTATATATATATATATATATATATATATATATATATATAGGGAAAGTGACGTAAAATGGTGGCCAGCGTATGCGGATAGTTGGTGGGGTCATTTTGGTTGAATCGATTTTTAATAAGGGAGTTTGGTATTCTGTTGGGCGGTTTGTTATTGAATATCATAGGAAGTGAAATAGGTTTGATTCAGGTTGTTGATGTCTTTTCTATTCTGAGGGGATTTCCGCATTTTTTTATGAATATCATTTCTTTATGTTGCATTTATCTTTGTTTTTTTGGAAACCTAGAATTTTGGTGTTTCTGAAATTTGGGTTGTGGTTTTCGTGAATAATATGTTTATTTAGGACTGTACTGGATTTTTTCATGGATTTGTGTCCATTAAGTCCGTTGTTTAGTAATTGAAAGTCATTCCGATGCATTCTTTATTGCAATCATTGGTGAAATGTATATATGAGGTTTGAATTTTTAGTTTTGGAATTTTGTTTTTGAGAGGGTAAATATCTTTTAAACGTGTTAAGTGGTTTGAAACATACTTGGATGTTCTTTCTTTTTTAATATTCGTTCAATGTTTTCTGATAGATTTTGAAAGTATGGTAGAGCGATATAATTGTTGGGAGGCAGTTGTATTTTGTTGTTGTTCAGGTTAGCATTGTAGGCTTTGTGTGTTCTTTTTTTTGGTTGTATTGTTTATGGATTTGGACTGGATAGTTATTATTTAGTAAGGTTTTTTCTTATTTTTCTAGGCATTCGTGTCTTAGTTTTGGACTGCTGAGTAGTATGGCTCTATCAGCTACGACGCTTTTTTTATGTTGGATAGGGTGATTTCAATGGAAATCCAGGTATCTACCTGACCAAGTATCCTTCGTAAACCATTTTGTAAATATTGTATCTCTTTATTTTATGAGAGTGAGATCTAGAAAGTCAATTATGTTATTTTTTTTTCGATTTCTGTGGTAAATTGGAGTTTCGGATGAATTGAGTTGAAAGCGGTAACTATTTCATCGAGTTAGTTTTTGGAATAGCTGTTATACAATCGTCTACGTATCTTTTGAAAAAAGGGGTTTGAAGTTTGGGTTTCTGATAACAGTTTCTTCTAGTTCTTCCATGACTAACTGGGCAAAAGCACCTTACTACCACGAGCCCAAACAAAGCTAACGAAATAGCAAGAAGAGTTCATTCCAATGATGAAAAACAAAAAATTGAACCAAAACTTTTATATGTGTTCTAAACACAGCAAAGGTACGTACCTGATAGTTGAAATTAAAATAAAAATAATAGAGAAATCGATAACAATATCGTACACATAAAAACAAACATTTCCAATTTTCCAAAAAACCAAGCAGTATATTTGTCTTTCAGAACATAAAAATGTAATTCTAAACGTAAATAAAGGCTGAAGAACTTCCTGGCCCGGGATGGAACGTAGCATCTAATCCAACAGTTCATTATTACCCAGAATCCTACCCCAAAAAAAAACCAATATTTATACAGTGTGCCTCACTTCTCATGGAAACACCCCCATATCTTCCGTAATTATTGGAGTGGAATTCTGTGATTTTCACGATCGGTAGATGAACTGGGGGTGAGTCTAAATTCTCTCATGGGGTTGACCTGAGTGATATGAACTGCGCGCCAGAAGCGATGGATATACCGATTTTTGCGAAAAATAATATAAGGGGGTGAGATAGGCTCAAAATTCTTACGGATTCGTGATCAGGACATCAACTCCAGTACCAATACATATTTCCTCTGAAAAATTTTCAGTTCTGAAAAATCCCAATTTGTCTCACTTCCCATGAAAACGTCCCCGCATTTTCCGTAATTATTGTAGTAGATTTCTGTAATTCTCTCGATCGTTAAATATATCAATAATGGGTATTATTATCTGTGGGGTTAATCTGAGTGACATACACTGTGTGTGGATATATTGATTTCTGCTGAAAATAATATAAGGGGGCAAAGTAAACTCAAAATTCTTACGGATTCGTTATCAGGACATCAACTTTAGTACCAATCCATATTTTCGCTGGAATAATTTTAGCATAAATCAATATATCCATCGCCCCTGGCGCGCAGTGTATGTCACTAATATTGACCCCAGAAGAGATTTAGACTTATACTCGGTATATCTAACGACTGTGAACATAACAGAATTCTACTACAATAATTAGGGAAGATACGGGGGCGTTTCTATGGGAAGCGAGACAAATTCGGATTTTACAGAACTGAAAATTGTTCAGCAAAATTTAGGATTGGTACTAAAGTTGATGTCCTGATCACGAATCCGTAAGAATTTTGAGGCCATCTGCCCCCTAATATTATTTTTCGCAAAATTCGGTATCTCCATCGCTTCTGGCGTGCAGTGTATATCACTTAGGTCAACCTTATATATATACATACAAATATATAAATATATATATATATATATATATATATATATATATATATTTATATATATATATATATATATATATATATATATATATATATATATATATATATATATATAAAGAAAGAGGAAAGGTAGTCTTTTGCTGGCTAGTTAGGAAAAAGTCTGAGAAATTCTTTGGGACAGCAGCAATCCAACAATTGTTTAAACAAAAGAACAGATCTCAATCATTTGAGTGAGATCTATTCGTATTTATTAATCGTAGACAAGAACCAGAATGCTCTCCATAATAATTCTTCATCTTCTTTTCAATATCAACGAACACGAAAATAACTACAAATAAAATAAGAACAAAATAAAATTTATTTATTTATAATTTTTACCATAAATAAAATCTCATCTTTAGTAATGATTGCAAATGATGTTCCGATAACATTTGGGCAGCTAAGACCAAATGTCTCTTCTTCTCAATAATTTTTACAAATTGACTTTGACATTTGAGGTTATGTTAATTCCAACCTTCTTGTCTTGATTTTTCCACAATTTCACGTTCATAACCAAAAATGTTACCATAATTGTTCTCGGCTTTCTATTAATTTTACCAAAAATATTTATATAAATACTGTTTCCATATAACTATATTTATTGATCCATGTGTTTACATGTTTTTTGATGTTGTCTTGTACATCTTTCTGTATATCACCAAAAAAATATCATTCTCACTGACATTGTGAGTAAGGTTACATTTTTATATTTATCAATTATATTATATTATTTTTCACCTTTGCAGCTCCCTGATGATGACAATATTCATTGTCGAAATATTGGAAATATAATGTTATAAGAGTACACTTTGCGTTTGCTGCTGTCCCAAAGAATTTCTCAGACTTGAATATAAAATTCTCGTGAAACGGTGTTTGTAATTAAACTCCTCCGAAATGGCTCGACCGATTCCCATGAAATTTTGTGTGCATATCGGTTAGGTCTGCGAATCGGACATCTTTTTTTCATCCCCCTAAATGTTAAGGGTGGTCCACCCCTTAATTTTCATTTCATTTTTTAGACAAAATTTGTTGTTTTTATTTTTTTATGATACAGCATTCAAAAATACATACCATCCTGAATTTTCACCCTTCTACGATCAACCCCTATTTTTCGATCGCGATTTTTATTTCATTTTATTTTATCCACAGATCCGCAATAGGGTTGCAAGATGGCAATCGAATATAATAATTGTAGTACGATAAATTGAGAACGGGATAAAGAAAAAACGGGATAACAGGAAAACGGGATAACGGTATAATGGGAATAACGGGATAACGAAAAAACGGGATAACAGGATGACAGGATAAGGGAATAACGGGAAAACGAAAAAATGGGATAAATGAAAAACGGGATAACAGGAAAACGGGATAACATGATAGAGGGATAACGAAAGAACGGGAAAACGGCATGACAGGATAAGGGGAAAACGGGATAACGGGATAATGAAAACATGGGATAACAGGAGAACGAGATAACGGGAATAACGGGATAACGAAAAAACGGGATAACGGGATGACAGGATAAGGGGATAACGGGATAAAGAAAAAACGGGATAACAGGATAACGGGATAACGGTAATAACGGGATAACAAAAAAACGGGATGATGGGATGACAGGATAACGGGGAAAACGGGATAACAGGATGAAGAAAAAACGGGATAACAGGAAAACGGGATAACGGGACAACAGGAAGCAGAAGGAGTCAAAAGCATAATTTAGATGGAACAACATAAAGGAAAACATAGAAAAAAAGAAATTCCACGCGGACTAGAGTTTCCGGGAAAAACATTTTAGGGAACATAGAAATTTGGACAGGACAACGTCTGTCGGGTCAGCTAGTATATATATATATATATATATATATATATGAGTTACGAACATGTTCTGATTATACACAAAACACTATAGTGAATGGCCCTCTTCGGCTTTCGGACCAGTCTGTCCTCATGTATGCTAGCCATCTTCTTGATCTCATCTCCACTCTTGGGATTCTCAGGTTACGAAGAATTTTCCCATTGTGGCATATACCATAATCTTCAGAACTTCATTCTGAAAGATTTGAATAATTAAGAGCAAAGGAGGGCGATTTTGATTGAATTCTGGGGAAGCCAACGTCCGTTTTCAGCTGTTTCATGGTTCTGCAATCACATCACAGCCATATATGCTTCAGGAGTCTGTTGTAAATAACATTGTTTGTACTTTTAACTAATTTGTGACACAATCATATTCGTTTTCGTTGATGAACTTGATGTAGATTGATTTAAATTCATTCATTTTTTCAATCTGGCGGTTTCTTGCGAGTTACACTTTATTCGTGGATGGATTTTTGCCAGTGCACTATCATCTGCGAAGGTAGTATTTTAATTTTTTTTTGTTAGGATGTCGCAGTATACAACAGCTATAATAATGGCCTTATGACACCTCCTTGTGGGAGTCCTCGAGTTATGGATCTCCATATTTCTGCTCAATTCTGGAAGATGTCTAAAACATATGGGGCCAAAATGATGAAATTTTTTGGGGGTACATTTGGTTCGGCTTATAGATGAACTTCATCGTTGCTTGAGCAACGTCCAGTAGTAGCACCGTACACATTTTTTCCTTCAAATAGTCCTCTGATACTCCTGACTCCTGAAGTTCTGACCCATTCAGAGAGAATGCTAGATGCATTTTTCGAGTAACCACTTTCTACATCCGCGAATTGAGTGATTACTTGCTTCGATAATCATGTGCCCTGATGAGTTTTAATAAACCGAGGGTGATGATTCTGACTAAATTTGTTTCGACTGCAGCCGACAAATAAACCAGGAATATCATCTTGAGTGGTAAGGTATGTCTACATCAGGTTTGTCGGCCTGTATTTGCCTGAGGGTGGGAAATGTGTAGTTCCAATATATCCCTTCAAGTGCGAGGCAACACTGCTATAGTGTACGAGTGTCTTCGTTGCTGATTCAACACTCATTATGCCGCATTATGTCGATGAATATAGGATTGGACTGCATATGCAGATCAAGCTTGTGAGTCTTCTTAGACGCAGTGAAAGGTACATACATGGAACAGTTGATTCTGGACGCAAACTTTAATGAAGGTGCATCATTTTGCGGGACTTCGGATAACTGTATCATCATCACCAGATCTATCTGAAACTTGCTGCAGCAGGCGTTTTCTACTGAGGGTACCTCCTGCAAGTAACGCTGCTGCACCCTCCATTGGGTAAAATATTTGTTGTTATCCATCTTGACCTCTCCGTGGTCTATGCATTGTTCTCTTTCGAGGGGAACCATTGCACATTTGTCTTCCCCGAATTCCATACCTACAGCATGCGTGTACTCTTGTACCATCTCCATGGCTAGATGTAAATTCCTCTCACCAGATGCATTGTGATCTAGGTTATCGATATAGAATTATTGGTCTCTAGAGGTGCCACAGTTATAGCCACGAGTCCTTCCAAGTGCAGCAGAAGCGAAAAAAAAGGAACTCATTTCCAACAAAGGAACCTAGTTACAGGAAATGCTATCATAGTACAAAATATATATATATATATATATATATATATATATATATTGTTACACGTGCAACGAATAATTGGAAAAATATGTAGAAGTAAATGTTAAAGCATGATATTAGAGGAAAAGAGGAAATCAAATTGAATAGAGTATTTAAACTAAAAATTCAAAGTACCAGTATTGACAAAAAAAATTATAAGATTGGTAATTGGGGAAATATATTGAAGGTAATGTTCAATCAAGCTATATACTAAGTATTCATACTCATAAAATTTAACTTTAACAGAAAAAAAAAAAACAGGAAAGTAGAGAAAAAAAAGAATTAAAGAATACTGAAAATCTTGTGAACTAGCAGCATTGACATAAAAGTTTATGAGATTATTTTAGGTGATTGAAAATGCATGTTATAACAGTGTTCCCAGAGTGAAAATGTATGTCACAGAGTTCACAAATTTTATTGAAGCTACTACAAATGAAATTCAATGGTGATCGTAGCATAACGTTTGTTCGTGATGCTTTGCAATATAACTTTTCATTATGTCGACCACCGATTCTAGGTACTGAGAAGTTAATATCGTTGAGAAGAGTAGTACAATCAATATTGTTGTTGTTTAGTTTGCGTAGAAATTTTATACCACGAATAATTTTCCTTGTTTCTAACGATGTCATTTCAAATCGTGACAACAAATTATTGTGGTCGATGCCTCTCATAGGATATTGTCCATCGACTTTTTGGAATAAATATTTCGAAAGTTTCCTCTGTACACTTTCAGTAGATGTTTTTTGGTAAAAGTAAGTTGGATTCCATGTCAAAGAACCAAACTTCAACTTAGATCTAGCAAACACAAAATATAGCAATTTTATAGTGTGGCAACATTTTCGAAATTTTACTTTTTCTGTGAATAAAATCAAGCATCCTATTTGCATCGGCACCGTATTTCTGATATGGGTTGTAAATGTTTGCTGTCATATGTATTAACAAGGTCTTTTATCTCATGTAATCGGTTGATTATATTATTGTCGAGTATAGAGTCATACATTAAAGTTCTCGATTTTTCTGTGAACGATAGTATGTTGCATTTGAATACATTCACTTGTAGACGATTATCGTAACACCAAAGTTTGATTGCGTCTAATTCAGATTGTACTCATTGACAATCTATGATGTTGTCGATTTCATTGTATAATTTGAGGTCATCTGCAAATAGTAGGCTAGGTATATTCAAAGAGGTGGTCAGGTCATTAATATAAATTAAAAACAGAAGAGGCCCCAGATTTGAATGACAAATTGTTTCTGTCAACTAGATATGATTCAATTAAAGTGAGCAGTTGTTTAGAGAGTCTCAATTTTGTTAATTTGCTAAGAGCTGGTATTTTCACTACCGGTTATACTAGGAATAAGTTAACCAATGGTTAGAATGTGCTTTTGTTTTCAATAATCGTTGAACAAAAGCATATCCCTAGTATAATCGGAAGGGAAAATACCGGGCCTAAGGAGAACATAGTGGTCTATTTGATCGAAGGCCTTTTGGAAGTCTGAGTGGATAACATCGACTTGTTTTTTTTGGTTAGTACAAAGATATTGATCTAAGCATGCAAGGTTTGTTATACAAGATCTCTGTTGTTCGAAACGGTGCTGAGTAGGATAAATAACTTTCTGAAGGTGAGAGTACATAACGTGTTGCATACATATTTCGAAGAGTTTGGAAAAATTACATGAAATGGAGATTGCTCTATAGTATGTGATATCATTAGAGTCACCTTTTTTCAATAATGGGCAGACTGGAGCAGTCTTCCACAGCTTGAGGAAAACACAGGTTGTTAAAATCATGTTGAATATGCCCATTAGAGATTCATATAGCATACAGCATACAGTCCTCTACTACCAGACTAGGAACATTGTCAACGCCTGCAGTGAGTTTAATTTTAATTTTTTTTGAAGCAGTAACAATATCGGTTTTGGAGAAAGCGCTCATGTTCAAAGTACCTACATTATAATTATTGAAGTTTTTACGAAGCAAGTTCTCATCAGAAACCAAGTATACACTTTCGAAATAGTTTGCAAATTCGTTGACAATATCCTGTCAAGTGCTGTCAAGTGCTGCATCGCCAAATTTCATTATATGCAGTAGAGGGCTCATTGGAACATGCTCTACTCAAAAATAATCTGTTTTTTTCAGACACTCGTTCCACCTAATATTGTGTATTGTTATATTTATAGTTGATTTGAATGAGACAGTGAATGGTGGAGGACTCATCCCGGAGCTAAGCCGAGAAGAGTCCTTCAAAATTCAGTGTTGCGTTCCAATGAACATTGCTGCTCCTGAGGAGGCGTATGTAGTGAGTGACAAAGCCTACAGAGAACTCATAGCCGTCATAAGACACCCAACGGACGGAACCTCCAATTGCGGGGATCGCAATAGAGGAAGAGCTGGACATGTGCGCCTTGAAGGAAGCAAGGTCCAAATAATACACAAGGAGAGAGTAGTGTATTGAGATATGATTTTTTATTTATTTTTAATCATATTAAGATATTTTCAATAATCGTATCAAAACCCCTAATTAAAAAGTAATTTCTCGCAGATTACGGAACCTATGATTTCATCATCATTGGAGGAGGATCAGCTGGCTCAGTCTTGGCAAGTCGACTTTCCGAAATCACCAAATGGAGAGTGCTTCTACTGGAAGCAGGTGGCCTTCAAAATGATTTCAGTGACATCCCAGCCTTCGCCACCCTCTTGGCGAATACGGGCATGAATTAGGGGCCACCCAAAACAAAACCAATGCTGTCAAGGTAATTTCTGAATTGCCGGGGTGAGGTCTGAAACCTAATTCATGCCTAAAAAAATGAATCCAAAAAAAGGGAATTAATTTTGGGCGGAACTCAAATTTTTTTCCCTATATTTTTTTTTTCGGGGGTTTTAATAATTATATAATTTCTTTTCTAGTTTCAAATTTTTTCATCATGGGGTTGGGGAAAACTTTTTAAAAAATTTGAGACATATTTATCTAAACCCTTTTATTGAAATGTATGCACTATAAAAATTTGTTTAAAAAAATATGGTTCAAATAAACACTTTTTAATAAAAAAAAATTTCCCCCAAATTTATGAAAAATTACAAATTATATTTTTTGGGGTTTTGCGTTCGCATCGTACGAATGTTATTGTAAAAAGTGTGCTGCGATTATTATCGGGGGAAAGGGTTTTTTTCTTATATTTCGAACCATATGTTTTAAAAAATTTTAGGTCATTTTTACTTGTTAAGTTAAATATTCTCAAACCCATTTTTTTTTAATTTTCCAGTAAAAAAAAATTTAAAAAGTTTAAAATTTATAAACTGAAACCCATTCCAAAAAAAAAAAAATATAAATTGGTAAAAAAACTAAAATATATATATATATATATATATATATATACAGTGACAAAAGACCCTATATTTTTTAAAAATTTTTTGGAAAAAATCATACTCAAACTTTCATATAAAGAAACCCCCCCAAAATTGTACATTTAATTCCGTTTTGGGGGAAAAAGAGAAAAAAATTTTAAAAAATTTTCTCAAAACACATTTTTTTTAAAAATATCGAAAAAAATTTTTTTACTATGTACAAGTTTAAAAAAAAAAAATAAAAAAAAATTAAAAAACATTTTTTTTTCTCTACAAAAAAAAATTTTAAATTTTAAAAAAACATTTTGACAAAGGGGGCTTATAAAACCCAAAAATTTTCTGAAATAATTGTGAAATTTCCAACTTTTTTATTTTATTCGGGAAAAATTTTAAATTAAATTTCCATGTTTCCCCCTTCATATCTCCCCGGGCATTATAACCATACTGTTCATTATTAATTGGGGGATTTGTCTACACAATTTCCCTTTCCCCATTTTTTTTTTCGAACAAAAAAAATAAATTTATTTTTGGGAAATTCGGAATTACAAACACAATATTACATTGTTGATCGTCATCACAATTTCCTCATATCGAAACAATT